>JAGKTI010018697.1:0-17506 GCA_018397915.1 Birgus latro | reverse complement strand
GATAGTTAGAGGGTTGGGAATGGTCACCCTTCTTTGGGACTGGCTGAATGAGAGCAAACTTCCAGCAAGAAGGAAAGGTACAACTTGAAAGACAAAGGCGAAAGAGTTTACCTAGGCAGGGTGTAAGCACAGAAGCACAGTTTTTGAGGACAACAGGAGGGACTCCATCAGGCCCATATGCCTTGTTAATATTGAGGCCAGTGATGGCAGAAAATACATCAGCTGAAGAAATTTTAATGCCAGTCATGAGGAAGTCTGAGGGGGGAAGTGATGGAGGAACAGCACCGGAATCGTCTAAGGTAGAATTGGAGGAGAAAGTCTGAGCAAAGAGATCTGCTTTATCAGTAGGAGAAATAGCTACAGAGCCATCAGAGTAGAAAAGAGGAGGGAAGGATGATGAGGTAAAGTTTGTAGAAAGGTTTTTGGCAAGGTGCCAAAAGGAGCGAGAAGAAATCGAGTTGGAGAGTTGGGAACATTTAGCACGGATGAAATTATTTTTAGCAGAGCGAAGAACAGACTTAGCATGATTCCGGGCAGAAATATAAAAAGGATGTGATTCAGGGGTGGGTTGGCTCCGGTACCTTTTAAAGGCCCTTTATTTCTTGCGGACAGCATTAGAACAAGCGTGATTAAACCAAGGCTTTCTTGCATTAGTCAGAGGATATGAAAAAGGAATGTATGCTTCCATGCCCGAAGCAATAATCATTCCAAGGAAAATCAAAGAAGTACTGCCTGAGGGCCTCCCAATCTGCAGCTCCAAAGTGCCACAGGCGGCGTTTCTTTGGAGGGTCCACAGGCTGTACTGGGGCAATAGGACAGGTTAAGGTAATAAGGTTATGATCGGAGGAGCCCAACGGAGAGAAAAGATTAACAGTGTAAGCAGAAGGATTAGTTGTTAGGAAAAGGTCAAGTATGTTGGAACTCTCTCCAAGGCGGTCAGGGATATGGGTAGGGTGCTGTACAAGCTGCTCTAGGTCATTAAGGATAGAAAAGATGTAGGCTTGTTCACCAGGTGGATCAGCGAAAGGAGAGGAGAGCCAAAGGTGGTGGTGAACATTGAAATCTCCTAGAATGGAGATTTCAGAGAAAGGAGAAATGGATAGAATGTGTTCCATCGTAGAAGTAAGATAGTCAAAGAATTTTTGATAGTCAGTAGCATTAGGAGATAAGTAAACAGCACAGATATATTTAGTCAGAGAATGACAGGAAAGCCGAAGCCAGAGAGTAGAGAATTCAGAAGAATCAAGTTCAGGAACACGAGAGCAAGATAGATCGTTGCGTACATATACGCAACAGCCACCTTTGGCTTTGAAACAAGAATAGAGAAAGCAGGAGGATACAGAAAAGGGTTTGCTGTCAGTTGCCTCAGACAGCTGAGTCTCAGTGAGAAAGAGAAGGTGAGGTTTAGAGGAGAAGAGGTGGTGCTCGACAGTGTGAAAGTTAGAGGAAAGGCCGCGAATGTTACAGAAATGAAGAAGGAGTGAGTCAGGCAGCTCTTTGAGTCATCACCGGGAGAGGGGTGGATGGTGGGGGCATTTATGGTCCCCCCCCCGGAACTCCGAGGCATGATTTTTGTGCGCCATTTCGAAGATAAATTTTGAAAAGGAAGTGTAGTGTGTATGTAGTTTGGTGTTGACAGTTAGAGAAACTTGTATTGGAGAGCATGCTGGTCTACTCTCTGTGTAACTGAGACACTGAAAAAGTTCAACAAATGAGGATGCTCAGGAATAAGTCCTGAGGGCTGATGAAACGGGAGCTCCAGCTCTCCCTGTCATCAGCTTTCCATCCTCCTTGGGAGTACTGACCTGCTCGACTGGTGCTACAGTCTCCTCACCTCAAAATCATCATTTTTTGGTTAAAATTCGATTAATTCATGATTTGTGCCCATTATTTATGTGAATGGGGTCTTAAATAAGTGCTATGCATGTCCGGTAGGGAGGTAGGTAGGTGGTTTTCTGATTTAGGTTAGGTTAGGTTAGGATCAAGAATGACTGGTGCTGTTGGTGAACAGTGAACACCCTTGCCATACCTAACTCTTAATCATCATTTTTCTGGTAACAGTTTACTTATTTGATGCTTTGTATCCCATATTTTAGCACATATGATGTGAGAAATGTTGATTTTTCATAGTGACTGCCATGTCTGATACTTACACTAAGCTGCCAGCTCATGAACACTTATGCCTTACTTACCTCAAAATCATCATTTTTGGGTTAAAATTCAATGAATTCATGCTTTGTGTTCATTATTTAATGCATACGATGTGAGAAAGGGTGATTTTCATAGTGATTTCCATGTCCAATACTTACTTACACTTGCTGGCAAGTTGTGAGCACCTATGCCTTACTCACCACTAAATCATCATTTTTTTTGGTTAAAATTCAATTAATTCATGCTTTGTGTGCATTATTTATGTGAAAGGGGACTTAAATAAGTGGTATGCTTCTCCGGTAGGAAGGTAGGTAGGTAGGTGGTTTTCTGATTTAGGTTAGGTTAGGTTAGGGTCATGAATGATCAGTGCTGGAGCTTCAGGGCCACTATCCAGACAAGACCACTTTCTGGCCATGCCTTTGGCTCTATTACGTCGGATAGTGAGAAGATTACTGTCAAAATGCTGGGTTATGGAAAAGTACCCCACAGAGATCCCTCCTTCCCATCATCATTTTTTTTGGTTAAAATTCAATTAATTCATGCTTTGTGTGCATTATTTATGTGAAAGGGGACTTAAATAAGTGCTATGCTCCTCCGGTAGGAAGGTAGGTAGGTAGGTAGGTGGTTTTCTGATTTAGGTTAGGTTAGGTTAGGGTCATGAATGATCAGTGCTGGAGCTTCAGGGCCACTATCCAGACAAGACCACTTTCCGGCCATGCCTTTGGCTCTATTACATCGGATAGTGAGAAGATTACTGTCAAAATGCTGGGTTATGCAAAAGTACCCCATAGAGATCCCTACTTCCCAGCTATAAGGTTTATCCACCGTCTAACCTCCACAAGACACTTTAAAACGTCAAAAACAGCAAACAGATGTTCCTAATAATAAAATACCGTAATGTACCATTAAGTACACTGTATTTTATGTACATAAGCAATTTCATGTTGATGATGGGGATAATATCACAGTCCACCCAACCGAGAGACTCGTTTTCTTTCACCCAGCAGTACCTAATGTATGAACATACGCATTGTAAACACAAAATCATCGACAACAGCTAAAAGACGTTCCTAATATTGAAATGTTATATGTACTGTAAAGTACATTGTAATTATCTGTACAGAAAATTTCATTTTGATTGTGGTGATGATGATGGTGGTCATGATGTAAAGACATTACTAGAGAATACTGTATAATAACGTCCAAAATAAACAATCAAAACATCAAAAGAACAGAAAAAAAAGCATTAATAATATGAAGCATGCTTCACTATACTGTACTGTACAGCGTACACCATACTGTTCTTTCATCGATCGAAATTCTATCAGATGACTCCACCACACAAAATTAAACTAACCTTTTGTATCATAGTAGGAAGGACCAATTTCATTTGGGAAGACAGTTGTCTAAATTATTTTGTATTTTGTGTTAACTATTCGTTTGTAGCATAATTTTTTTGCGTAGTAAAATAAACACACCTTCATCAACTCTTCATATTTAGTAATGTAATAATTGAAATGAAACTGAATAAATTAATCACTGTTCTGGCCAAGATTCGAACTCAGGCCCTCGTGCTTGAATCGCGTGCACGTTACCACTGAGCCAAAGAGAAGATCCCCCACTTTGCCTCTGGGCACCGCGGGCTTTTTATGCACCCATGACATCACTCTTTTCTCCCCCCTAGTGATTAATTTGGTCAGTTTCGCTCTCCCACATGGTAGCGTAGCATTGGAGGCCACCACCGGGATGTAAGGCTGTCAACATGACATATGGCCCTCATGGCCCTTACCTCACATCCCACCCCTGCCGCCAGTGTAATAAATGATCCATCTAGGCTACAGCACTTACGGGTTTTCCCATGTAAACAGCATCCCGGACAGAGTTAAATGTGGATAATATATTTTTCGATGTTTATTTTTCTGAATTGATGGCATTCGTGATTTCGACAATATCATTATCTGTGTGATTTATATTATGGGACATTTTTCCTTCAGTATTGTTGATGCAGGATGTAAAAAAAGTATTACGAGTTTCTCTGCATTTTAACTCTGTAACCGCTGAGCAATAGGCTGTGCATTTCACATTCTTTCGTACTGCTAAGCCTCAACTTTAGTATATTGTGGTTTCCTCTTTAGTAATGTGAGATATACAAAGTAAAAATAATTATGTATTGCTTTTTGGTGTTGTTTGCCCAAATACTGCTCTTTCCGGTGTGCAATATAGGAAATATAACTAGGCCGCTGCAGTTGCCAGATACTACTTTCTGTGTGAAACGTATTGGGAATCAGGTCATCACTTCTTTGGGCGTTTGTACTGTCATGGCTTTTTACGCTGGCTTTCAAAGTTAGGTTGTGTACGGAGGTGGGGCCAGGGGAGAAGTTCATTATCTGGATGGTGCCAATACCCAGACATACCTTTGGCTATATTCAGTGCTGGGCAGGTGTGCAAGGACTTGCACAAAGCGTAATTGCACACCCTTACCCTCCGGTGAATATCGTTTGCGCACTGCGCACCGCATGAGACCATGCGCAATACCGCGCTTTTGCACATGAAAAGGCAGGTGCACAAGCGCAAATTTAGTTGCACTTGCACAAATGAATTTGCGCTTGTGCACTTGCCTTGCACACCTCAACACGTGGCCTTAGGAGCTGCCTGCATGGCTGGACAAGGGATGGGGGAGGCTTGGGCGGGTCATGAGGGCTGGATTGTTGGGGGGAGGTGGAGGGTAGTAGCATTTCTTAAAATGCTTCAACAGAGATAATGTATTTTAATATTTTTTTAAGTTATTATTATTAATAAAAATAATAAATTAAAAATACATTATTTACTAAGAGTAGCTTATGCAGTTCCTTACAAAAATCATTTAAACATATTTAAATCAAATATCCACAGAATAATAATTTATTAGGCTGTAGATATTTGACATGTTTTAATGTTTTTTGTAAGGAATTGCATATGGTATTGTATATCTATATTAAATTAAATTAAACGTCTTGAGGAAAAGCAGATAAAAGTAAAACTGGCAACATCACAGCCTTTGTTTCCCTGTCCCTCGCTCCGCTCCACTCACTCCTCTCATGAACTTCCACGAGTCAACAATATCTTGCTCCGGTCCTACCGCCTTAGTCACTTAGTGTGTGTGTGAAGTGAATCATTGTATTTCACGGTAAATAATTTCAACTTATTTTATCAGTAATGGATCCCCCCAGTACTAGGAGTACCGGCTGTACTGCCCAGTCTTGGCAGCCAGATGCAGTGTGAAATTCAAATGACCAAGAGAGTGGAAATAAATGAGTTATTTGAGAGGAGTATGTCGAGTTATATGGAGAGACAGACTGACAAATGAAGTGAAGGATCGTTGTGATGTGGATGTGATAGGAAGCTTTAGGAGAAACACATTAAGGTGGTTTGGCCATATGGAGAGGATGGAGAGTAAGAGACTAATGAGGAAAGTGTGTGTGAGAGGGAAGGGGAGGCCAAGGATGAGATGGAGTGGAGAGGTATATGAGAGGGAGGTGTGAGCTGGGAGCAGGGCAGTGAAATGGCGGGGGACAGGGTGACATGGAGGCGATTTGTTGTTTGTGGCCAGTGGCCACCCCTTACGGGATTAAGGCGTCTGACAATAGATGGACAGAATAATAATAATTAAAGTAAGTAAGGTATTTTATTTAAATATCTCAATAGTTTACAGTAATTCCCAGAAATATTTGCAAATGGTTTGCGTTAGCGCACTGCGACATTGCGCAAGCTAAATATTAGATTGCGCACTTGCGCAAATTACAGATATTAGAAAATTATAATAATAAATAAAAGTAAGTAAGGAAGTAAGCTAATTTAGTGAAATCTCAATATTTTACAGTAATTTGCGACATTGCGCAAGCTAGATATGAGTCAGATTGTGCACTTGCACAAGGTAGTGAACTGTTGATTGTGCATTGCACTTGTGCAAGGTCCTTTTTCGTTTGTGCTACCCACCCCTGTATATTACCTTGTATTCGACACAACACCGAACACAATGTGAATATAATGTTTACACAATACACTATACAAATTACAG
Organism: Birgus latro; assembly: GCA_018397915.1. NCBI lineage: Eukaryota > Metazoa > Arthropoda > Malacostraca > Decapoda > Coenobitidae > Birgus > Birgus latro. The sequence goes on along the minus strand of JAGKTI010018697.1, from coordinate 11,298 downwards.
TCACTATCAGGTCAGAAGGACTCTAGCTGGGGCTACTGAAGTCCTGGGCTGCTTACAGGTAGGTGTCAGCCAGGTGTGGAAGGGGTCTCATCAGGTGTGCCTTCTCTTGGAGGCACGGGACCACTGCCAGGGGCCGGTGGAGTGGGCTGGTGGACAGCAGGGAGAGAGGCCCTTCCCTAGTTGGGCCTTGGTGGGGAGTTTGGTCCTCAGGACTGGGACCAAATAAGGCGAGCAGGTGTGCTTGCTTGCGCCTGCTCTTGGAGACAGGTCGCTGTCTGACGGGGCTGGGGAGGTCACGCCCCAGGGTCCTGGGGACGCCCCTGGGAGTCTGAGGGCTGTAGTCTCTCACAAGCCGAGTTACCGTCATGTGTTGTCAGCAGTGTCCCTTCCTCCGGGATTTCGACAGTGGGGGGTGTCGTCGGGGCACAGGCTGCAAGGCACGAATCCCCAGACTCATGACGGGGCCTCACCAAACCTCTTCCAGGTGCAACTCCTCCTGGGAACTGCCTCTGTGGGGAGAGAGAGAGGGTGTCCCACTCAGCCTCTGTAGGGGTGAGGCAAGCAAGAGACATCCTCTGCGGGGGAAGACACAGCGGTAGGGGACGAGGGATGGACGGTGGCCATTCCCTCCCTGGCATGTGCGGTGGCTGTCGCCGAGGCTCCTCTAGCCCCTTGGACAGCAGGTGAAGAGCGGGCAGTGGCCGTCTCTTTCCTGTTGGTGTGGGCGGTGGCCGTCACCGTAGTCCCAGTGGAGGCTCCTCCTTAGGGGGTGTCAGAGGGGATAGGGGATGAAAGATGAGTGGTGGCCATTCCTTCCTTGGCGCAGACGGTGGCCGTCACCAAGTCACTAGGACAGCAGGCGAAGAGTGGACGGTGGCCGTCTCTTTCTTGCCGGTGCAGGTGGTGGCCATTACTGAGGTCCTGCTCCCTGGAGAGACTGCAGGCGACGAGCAGGCGGAGACCATCTCTTGTCTGCTGGTGTGAATGGTGGCCGTCACCAAGGCCCTGCTGCCAAGGGTGACTGTAGATGAAGAGCGCGCAGTGACCATCTCTTCCCAGGTACGGGTGGTGGCTGTCACCTGGTCCTGCAGGGGAGGGGGTTGCAGCTGCAGAGCGGTCGGTGGCCATCACCACAGTGATGTCTGGGGTTACTGGCGAGTGCTGGCCCGGCTGGAGAGTAACCTGCCGGTGCTGCGTGGTTGGAGTTGGGTTGGCTGAGGGTAAGAGGGACACAAAGTAATGGGGGACGTAGGCCTGTCTAGCCCTGGTCCTCTTTGTGCCTCTCTGTGGTCTCCTTCTGAGGTGGGTATCGCCTTCCCATTGTCCCTCCGTGGGGTGGGTGTTGCGCCACCCCTCCCGTCATGTCCCATCGGGGTGGGTATTTCAGATTGTTTCCGTCTCCTGACTCTCACTCGACTGAACATTGCCAGACCAGGGAGTTCGTCCGAAACTTAAAGAAGGCGAGTCATCACTTATTTGGGTGATTGTACATTGTACAACACTTGTTCTTGTTGTTTAACACTACTCTATCTGGTCAAGCAGACCTATAAACCACAGCCAAGCAGTTATGAACACTTAGGCCCATCAACCAGAGACAAGCAATCACCACTGCAGGGTAATACCCTACAGTGCCATAAAAAAATTTAAAAAAACATGAAAAAAACTGATACACAAGATAAATACAGTGGGCACACAAAACATAATGGTAAAATGGAAAAAAAATCATGGTAAAATAAAATAAAATCATGATACAGTACAGTAAGCTAGAATAAAATCAATGTCAACACTCATGATTCAACCATCCTGCTGCAGTCTTACCCAGGATCTCTTACTTCTCAAGATTCAGCAGTACCCTCTTCCATTTTCCTGGTGGAGGACCATCATCACACACCCTAGGAAAAGGCATGAAAGGAATAGCAAGGCTTGAAGCAGGTAGGAAACAACCACAAAAGCCACCATTTGTGCTGCCAGAACAACTGTTGGAGAGGAGCTGTTCACTACACTGTCACCGAGCGGGGGCTGAGAACAACCGAGGGGGGTCTCTAGCAGACGCTGGGTGAACTACCCAGCCAGACTGGTCAGCACCTCGGGACTATTCCCACCCGGCCAGACGAAAATGTTTGCGTGGCCATAATTTCCACCCGAACACATGAATTTGGTCCAGATAAAATGCAAAAATGTACGAATAATGGTTTCAGACAACCAGATAACAGTGTCCAGGTAATGGATTGTCCAGGTAAAGGATGTCCAGAAAATAGAGGAATTACTATACATACATACAAGTATATATACAGTAGGGTGTTCAGCACTTATTGAAGGGGGAAAAATGGGTATTTAGGTGGGTAAAGTATGCAATCAATTCCACTTTATAAACAAAGCATTCAAGCAAAATTTTATGTTTTTTTTTATCAATGCAGAGTCATGCCTCGTTACCCCTGCATTCTGTAAATCAAACTGATATGAGTATGTGAAGGGTATGATGAAAAAAGGTAAAAATAAACATTGGTACAAAAAGAAACTATTTATGAGCTATACAAGCATAATCAGTTTATTAGCACAATCAGTTTATTACATGTGGGATTTTTTGGTCGGGTCGTAGAGGGCTCTGTGGTGCTGCACAACATGGAAGATCAGCTGTTCTTCTTCATTCTTTGTCAGACCACTGTTGTAGTCCATTGCCAGTTTGACTGCCCACTCTGCAGTGTCACTGACCACTTTGAGGTGGTCCATGACATCAGGAATGAGGCAGAGGTCATTGATGCTTGTCAAAGTATTCAGCTGAAAACAATGAAAGAGGTTTTTCGACTTCTGGCTGACAAACTTAGAGATTCTCAGATCTGATGCCTTGTTAATCATCTTCATATTCAAACGGCGCAGACCCTTCTTCCTCGGCAGTGCTGTGGTCATATTTTTCAGCATTTCCTGCTTTTCCTCAGCAAAGACTTTGTCACAATAAATGGCTAGTGGAGCCAAGTCCTCAATGACATACCAGAGGTGGCTTATGACTGTCCAATGCCTTCTTTGCTACAACAGGATCCACCTCTTAGAATTCTTCGATCTTGTTCAGGAGACTGAGGTCACTGATTGGAGCTTTAACAGGATCTGGGGCTTCAAACCAGTGCATCACAAAGAGGATGATGAGGAAGACACAGATGCATTTGATAGCCTCCTTTTGATGCCATGTGAAGGGGAAGGAGGCTGCCTCCTTCAGTCGATTTCTGGAAAGGAGGACCTTGAGGCAGTAAAGGCCTTTGGCCATCCAACGTGCTCTATGATAGGTACCTGGATGGTGAAAAGTCATCTGTGTTGGCTTCTTGCCAAGGAAAGCCAAAAACAGCTGGAGGAGCTCAAGGTAGTCATCACTGGGTTGTGCACGATCCATGTGGCTAAATATGGAGTGTTCAATGTCTTCAGCTCTGTTGGCAATCCACGACTGAGATTTTTCATCTAGGTTATCATTGTAGGGATCAAAGGAATCTGTGTTAATTTTGTTCCAGAACTCTTTGAATCGACTGAAGAGAGGAATTTCAGGACCAAAAGAAGAGAAAAAGAGGTCAAAGATCCCAGCCACTATGAGTTCACATATGTGGTGCCTGCATGCTAAGAACAACAGTAGGACATGGAGACCTCTTTCAATGACAAAGCAAGCTCTGCTGTGAACCCTGATGTTAGACACTGTAGTATCAAAGCAGAACCCTGCAATCCAGGGCTTCACTTCTGGCCATTCATCTAGAGTCCTTAGCACTGCTGCTCCCATTGCTTCGCCTATTCCAGCAGGGATCTTAGGGATCGCCAGGATCTTCTCCGTACCAATCTCCGTAACCACAATCGCCAGGCGATTACTGCAGCTGCTACCATCGATGTTGGGCAAGAGCTTTCCATCGAAATTGAGAATCAAGGGAGTTTGTGGCTGGAATTCTTTTTTTTATCTTTTCCAGTGATCTCAGTCCTTGATTCCTTCCAAACAAAGTGGAGAGATCCAACAAACAATGTGAGTTCCCCCACATCAAGCCCTGCTGCAATCAAGGCAGGAGTTACCACTTGCACTGCAACTCACTTTGAAATGAGGCATGGGTTTGAGAAGGCCAAAGAAAAATTGCGAAGTACGGTGTAGTTCCCACCAGTAGTGGAAATGAATAAGCACTTTGCCCTTCAGGTTCCTGAAGGTTCGATTTTTTCTGAACACCTTAACCCTTTGAGATTTTTGGCCCTCCCCCAATTACGTCTGTGCCAGATTCAGCCGGGTGCCCATAGAGCCCTCTGTCTCACAGTGATATTTGTACTTAATCGGTCATTGTACACTTACTTTTTATGGCAGACAATTGAATGTGGTACGTTTAAAAGCTGAATAGTTGCTCTTTATTGCAGTATGGTTGAAAAAAGTAAATACAATAGCTAAAAGGCCAATATGCTGAGTTGAAGTTAGCCAAGTAGGAAAAATCACAAACCTTTCTGTAGAAAAATATTTGTGAAAAAAAAGGTATTAGGGATACGTGAAATTTGATAGCACCATGTCAATCTACAATAAATTCCCTTTCAATTAATATATGAGTTATGGCAATTTATTTTAGTTTTCACAAAGAAAAGTGATAGTAAAGTGATAAGAAAATTTTTGAGTTTTCAAGCTGTACGCCCACCGCCAGCTTGCTGTGAAGTAAGTTTATATAAACGTTTAACCCACCCAGTCCCGACCACTTTTTTACCCAGTACATCCTCAGAACCTGACTAATTTTCAACTTGTCTTTTTTTTGGCTCAAACCTCCGCGTTTGGTGAGAAACATCGAAAATTCATTGAGAAATCGCCCTCCTGAGCTTACAAATGTTGCTACAGGTGACAGTCAGCCTTACCTTTCCTTCTCTCTCAGGGTATTTGGTTTCAAAGCAAACAAACTATGGGAGGGTTAACTAATTCAAGCCTCTTTAAATTACGTATTTATTTATTTACATGGTACGAATTTATGTGCAGTAAAAGACTATATTCGTTTCCACACAGTAATATTGGCAATACAGTATAAGCATTGCTCACTCACCTAAAACACCAACATATGGCACCTTCTTTTATGAAATTACCACCTCATCACTTCTGTTTGTTTCTTCCTCTAGCTTCTTTATTTCTTTGTCCTCCACCTCAGGAATCACTTTCACCATGAATTTCGTCATTGGAGAGACCATGGAGCAACATGTCTTTACTGGCCAGGTTGCTGCTAACAGGTGAATTGCCGAGAGTGGGGGGGGAGGGGGAGCCAGATGGGGCCAAGCAGTATTCCCGCTTGACAGCGGGTAAAGGAAGGTCTTCCACATATGCCTACCAAAAATTACTCGTGAATCTTGAAAAATGTGCATACGACGGGCCTTGCAATTGACTGACATACAATGCACATCGGTGGGTCTGAGCATGAAAAAAAATGGTGGCGTGCATAGTACGTCGGGGGACTAGGCAAGTTAATGCACGTTTACGATTCATGGTAAAGTAAAAAGTTGTTGTCACTGTAAAGCTGAATATGAGTATCACTGAAATTGATAAAAATGATATATAAAGGCCAATAAGATGAACTGAAGTTAGCGGATGAGGAAAAATCGCATACCCATCCATAGAAAAATACAGTACAGTAAAACCACACTAGAACGGACTAATTGGGGCCAAAGTCATTCCGAAAAATGCAATATTCCGAAAAAAGCGACATAGGGATTTCCTCCTGCTAAGATATTTTCATACATGAATAGAGTCATGGCCACAATCCTACTTCATTCCACCATTTCCCTCTAAATTGGGGTATTAACCCATTTGCCTCGTAACTTTTCTCAAAGGTCACTATAAATAATTTATTGCATAACACAGTACAGTTTTTGTAAGGTTTATACTCGATAAAGGCCATTGTAACACTCACAGGAAGAATTTTTCATACATGAAGTGTCATAGCCACCATCTTGCATCACCCCACCAGTTTCTTCTATCCCTTTTGATTCTTAACTTTTCTAAAATTCCACTAAAAATAATTCGTTGGATTACACAGTATAGTTTTAGCAAGGTTTAGACTCGATAATGGCCATATATAACACACAAAATAAGATATTTTCACTTATTAAAAGCATCATGGCCACCATCCTGCTTCACCTCCACCAGTTCATTTTGACTCGTGGTAATGTCTCATTTGCCTCTTATTTTTTTTCCCCTCAAATTCCACTATAAATAATTTATTGCATGACATAGTAAAATTTAAGCAAGGCTTGGACACAATAAAACTCATAAGTAATTTAAAAAAAAAAGTTTTCTTACGTAACCATTCAGACTCGCTTGGCTCACTCTACCCCCCCATCTTGCCTGGTGTTATCATCATTCGGCACCTGATGAAGGATCTTTCAGAGCAAATCCTTCAGAATCATTTCCCATTATCTTCAGGGTCATCATCAAGGAACAGTGAATCATTGTCCCAATTGTCTTCACTGACAAGAGCATTCATGAACTGTGGATGGGAATAGGTGCTGTAGCCCGTACCGTGTGTGTATAATTTTAAGCATTTTTCAAATACTATACTCTACACATTATACACCTTAATTTTTACAATCTTACAAATACAGTCATTCTGTCTGTATATTTCACTTATCACTCGTCACCGTCGAGCAGTATATCAAGGGACTTAGGGAAAATGACATTGGGGGGAAATGATGTGAAGGGAAAATAGTTATGTCGCCAGCTCACCACAAACCGCTCGCCGTGTAATTAAAGTTGATGTCTTAATATTAATGCTAATTTTTTTAGCATTTAGAAGGAACATTATGGGTATAACTTAATTATAAACACTTCAAATACTGTACTGTATGTACCGTGTTGTGCCGTGTGATGTATTTAATTTTAAGCATTTTTCAAATGCTGTACTGTACACTTTATACACCTTAATTTTCACAATCTTACAAACAAATATGATCACTCTGTCTGTATATTTCACTTATCACTCATCACCATTGAGCAGTATATCAGGGACTAAGGGTAAATGACGTTGGGAGGAAATGATGTGGAGGAAAAATAGTTACGTCGCCAGCTCACCACGAACCGAAGCAGGAGCACACACACTGCTCACCGTGTGATTAAAGATAATGTCTTAATATTAATGCTGACCCCTTTTCTAAATTTTAAGCATTTAGAAAGAACATTATGGGTATAACTTAATTATAAACACTTCAAATACTGTACTGTATGTAGTTAGAACAATAGCTACACTGCCAGCCCACCACCAACCAACACATGAACACACAAACCGCGCCGACAATATGGCCACCCCCCCCACCCCCCGTGAGGTTAGGCAGTCCGGACCGCTTCTAGCTTTTCGGAGTTTTTCTGATATATAAGAAATAATTCCAGTCGGCTCCCTGACTCCGAAAAAAGCGACTTTCATTGTACTTGAAGTCCGTTGTAGTGAGGTCATACTGTATTTGTAAAAAATTAGGATTTAGATTCACATGAACTCTGATTACACCATGTCAATCTACAGTAAATTCCCTTTCCATTGATATATAGGTTATAACAATTTATATTCGTTTTCACCAGGAAAAGCAAAAGTAAAGTGTGAGCAGGCCGTTGCACAATGCTTTCACATGTGTCACCTTTCACTCAAACTTTCATCACTTTCAGGCAGCCTAATTCATCACCACTTTCATCACTGGGGTCAGAAATGCTGTCAAAACAATCCAGCACCTTTTTGGTACGTTGGGTGTAAGAGCTCTTCTCTGATGCTCTGATAACTCACTTAAGTAAAACTTGTTTCTAGTGACATGGCGCCACTTTTCCTGCTCTAGCTAGAGCTCCCAAACAGCTCACGTAATACTTTGACATGGTCAGTGTATGCACAGATATTAGTAGAACAACCACATGAAATGGTGTTGAAAAAGACCTAGAAATAGTGACACTGCATGTGGAAAACTGTGGAGGTCACGAGGTCACTCCAACACAGTAGGCCTACTAATTTCAGACTGGTTTTGTTTTGCCTGCCCCACCACGCCGCATTGGGCAATATCGGTGAGTCACTCACATGTGATGTGGCAAGTCTCCACATGTCATATGTCGCCAAATTAGAACTGAGGCTGCGTCTCGTAAATTTATGGCATTTTTTTTTTCTTCAGATGACTCGAAAACGAGTCATCAGAATCTCAATGGTTGGATTTGTGATGACTCGAAAATGAGTCATCTGAATCTCAAAGGGCTAACATTCGTTTTATTTTCGTTTTTGAAGGCTCCAACATGCTTGCATGTGTCGGCCTTGGTCACCTAATGGCGGCTCTCCACGCTGCTCGATCTCTGGCAGCCTCCCTGTTCAGTCCCTTAACCCTTAAGTCACACTTAATGACCTCATCCCATGTCTTCCTCGGTCTACTCCTCCCAACCCCTCCCCCAGTATTAACACTTCTCACCCTCTGTACCCAATTATCATCCCCCATCCTCTCCACATGTCCAAACCACCTCAGCCTACCTCTCCTCATCACAACACCAATACACTCCAGTCCCATCCTACCCCTCAACTCTTCCATCGTAAACCCAGCCCCCCCCAGGCCTTGCACGCAGGGACGCACTGCACATCCACCTAATCATTGTCATTTCTGTATGTTTAAACCTGCGAATATCCTCTTCCTTTACTGCTCAGGTCTCACTACCATACAGCATCACACTCCTAACACATGTTGCATACAAAGACCCCTTAGCACGTAAGGAGAGTCCTCTCAATGTCAGGAGAGGCAACAGCTCCCTGAACTTCTTCCAACCACTTCTCACTCCAGCAACCAAGCTTACTCTAGCCACACCTCCGGCACATAACATGTCTCCCAAATAACGAAACTCCTCCACACACTCAAGAGACTCACCTGCAAGTTCAACCCTCTCACACCTAATAATCTCCACCTGCTTTCCCCGACACGCCGCACACATGAAATCAGCATTATCTCGCAGTCTACCTCTAATACCACTACATCTCTTGAGCACCCATTTATCACAAACACTACACAAGATGGAATTACTTCCCACACCCATGTGGCAAACTGCACATGGCCACTCTCCCTCTCCTCTGACTGTACCGCCACCAACCCTAGATATCATCACTTTTGTCTTATCTGCATTTACCCTTAAGCCCTTGTACCCCATACCATCTCTCCACTTCTTAAATCTTTCCTCAGCCTTCCCTTCATTCTCCGCAATCAACACCAAATCATCAGCATACAATATCTCCCATGGGAGTCCATCTCTGTAGTCACGTGAGAGAGCTTCAAGCACCATGATAAACAACAAGGGACTCAAAACTGACCCCTGATGCACACCAACATTCACGGAAAACTCATCACTCAAAACTCCATTCACTCTTACCTGGGTGTGAGCACCCACGTATATGGCCATAACCACCCTAACCAGCCACTCTTCCAACCCTAGCTTTCTCATTGCCCACTTCACCACCTCTCTAGGGACTCTGTCAAAGGCCTTTTCCAGATCAACAAAAACAAAATACAATTCTCTTTTCTTACCAATATATTTTTCCTGAAGCTGTCGAACAATGAATATGGCATCAGTGGTCCCCCTGCCTGGCATAAACCCAAACTGCATCTCATCGATATTCACTCTTTCTCTAATCATACCTTCTAGAACTCTCTCCGTTACTTTCATTATCTGATCTAAGAGCTTTATACCTCTGTAATTTCCCCTTTCCAGGGCATCACCCTTCCCTTTGTACACATTTACACTTACACTCTTCAGCCAATCATCTGGGACCACACACTCATATATAATTATATTTATCAGGTCAGTGACTAACCTCACCCCAGTATCTCCTGAGGCCTTCAACATTTCAGCAGTCAACCCAGACACACCTGCCACCTTCCCCATCCGCATCCTGCCTATTGCCTCACTCACAGTAGCAGCGTCAATCAAAGGCCAAGGCCCAAACACTAGATCAGCTGGCTCCAAACCTTCCCTATCCCAGTCAAACTCCTCATTCAACAACTGGCTATAATGCTCTCTCCATGCATCTTTAATATCCTCACTGTTCACCACTACCCTTCCTTCATCATTCTTCACACACTACTCGCCTACAATGTCCCGATTATCCCTCTTCACCTGATTTGCCACCCTAAAAACCATATTTTTCCTTCCTCCATGATTTAGATTATCAAGTAAAAGTCTCTGTGACTCAGACTTCACCCTGCATACCTCTCTTCTAGCCCTGCACTTGGCAGCCAAGTACTCCTCCCTGTTACCACCCTTCTTCCATTCCCAGAAAAGCCTTCTTTTCTCCTTAACAGCGGCTTCTACACCCTCATCCCACCACCAAGTTACTTTATGTCTTGGTGGGCCTCTTGTCCAACCGCATATTGCATCGGTAACTCTCAAGAGGTTGTTCTTAAGGGCTCTATACTGTTTCATTAACGTCTCTATCTACGGCTTCCTGTTCAGCCAGCACTCTCCTCATCTCACTATAAAAGGCATCCCTTACTGATTGGTTTCCCAGCTTCCATATTCCTCCTTCTCATCACTCGTTCCTTAAGCACCATGTCACAAATCAACAGTTTGTGCTGCTGCACACACTCCTCGCTTCCTACAACTTTAACATCCCTCACTAATCTCCTATCAACCCTCCTGACCAGAAAATAATCTATCTGACTCCTGTTTCCCCTGGACTCGTACGTAATCAATCTACTCACTCTTTTTCTAAAATGTGTGTTGCACACAATCATGTTCATTGTCTCCCCAAACTCGAGTATTCTTTCCCCTTCCGCATTCCTCACACCATATGCACATCCTCCATGGACTCCTTCATAACCTTGAGCTGCTTCACCAACATGACCATTCAAATCCCCTCCCAGAACCACTACCTCATCATCGCCCATACCACTTACTACATGTATTAAATCATCCCAAAATCTATCCTTCTCTGCGTCATCCAATCCTACCTGTGGAGCATATGCCAATATAACTGAAATCATCATCCGTCCGATCAAAATTTTCACTACTAATATCCTATCACTTACTCTCATAACATATTCCACCCATTTCTCTGCAACCAACACACCCACACCCCCATATCCGTCAGTTCCCCCCTGCCAAAACAGCTTATAGTAGCAATCCTTCCCAGCAATCTTTCTGGCTGATCCACCCCTGTACCGGACTTCCTGCAAACATGCCACATCCACCCACCTCCTACTAAATGCCTCAACAACTTCCCTCACTCTTCCCCTCAAACTTCCCACATTCCACGAACTCACCCTAAACCCCCTGGGTGATTTGCTGTCCTCAGGCTTGCTTTGGTGCATATATTTGTACTC
>JAGKTI010018696.1:1958-17509 GCA_018397915.1 Birgus latro | reverse complement strand
TTATTCCCTCCACTTTGTACTCAAATTCCTTCCAAATTCCTCATCCACTCTCTCCTTACTCTCTCTTACTAATCTTTTCACCTCTCTCCTTCTCACTACATATAACTCTCTCATCCGTCTCTCAGCTTCTTCGTCGCCCCTGTTCCTCATCCACTCATTATATGCTTTCTTCTTTTGTGCCACAGCCTCTCTCACCTCTTCAGTCCACCATGCTGTTCCCTGAACCCCCTTTCGTCTTCTCTTCACCCCACACACCACCTCACATGCTGCACAGATTTCTTCTGTGAATACCTTGCACACACCCTCCACGTCCCCCATCTGCTCCAATCTGTATTTACTGTGTGTATCTTAGATTTGACTGAGTATGAAGCAGTGTGTTTTGCTCATTTGTATCATATTTTAATATTTCTCCTCTGTGATGTATTTAAAGATATGCTTGATGCATGGTTGTGTGACGATTGCTGAATGCACCATGATTGAATGCTCTTAACTTATGATACTGTTTTGTTGCAAGTTTTATGTAATGCACATTTTGTGTGTGTGTGTGTGTGTGTGTGTGTGTGTGTGTGTGTGTGTGTGTGTGTGTGTGTGTGTGTGTGTTTGATTGTGGGCATGGGTGTCAGGTTTTTTTTTTTTTTTTTTTAACTGCTACCAAGGCCACACCTCTACATACCACCACTTCAGTGCCAACAGCCACCATCCATACTGAATACGTGCTAGGGCAGTCTCGTACAGGACTGGTGTTAGGTGTTAGTGGGGGTATTTTTACGACATGACTACAGGTCTTCTGGTATATCAGTAAAGTCTGCTTTTATGAAACTCAGATCCTTAATCTGTTCTCTGCCCCAGCCAGGATTTGAACCTTAGTCCATTAGGACAACAGGCCACCTCGCTACCAATTCAGTCACTGCCTCCCCCTAATTTCACTCTGTGAGGTAGGTTATAATCATTGGGAGGTCTGGGGAACAAAGCCCCACAGTTAGCTTTCAGTAGCAACAGTTAGGCATCCATTGCTATTTATGATTTTGAATAGTATACATTTGAGTTTGTTTGGTTTTGTGTTAGCTTTCAACAGCAACAGTTAGGCATCCATTGCTATTTATGATTTTGAATAGTATACATTTGAGTTTGTTTGGTTTGTTGATGTCATGTCCAGTTGGTGAGATCGGCAATAACCACACTATCAACGACGTTTTGGCGGCTTTCTGTAATATTGCTAGGTAGGCATGTTTCATTTGTTCTCCAATATTTTTTGATCGAAAATCAAATGGTAATCACCTGAGAAGTATCTAATACTAAAATTATTTTCCGTGAGAGAGTAGGTCTGTGAGGAAACAGCTCAAATCCCTGCATCATTATTGCTTGTATTTACCCTTCTGTTTTTTGTTAATGCTGTTTTTGTAAAATTCATGTTCATAATTAAATGCAGTTATATCTCTTTCAGTGTTTTACCTGAAGGTGGGTATAAGTAGGGGGTAATTGATGTGGGGAAGGGTGGTTAGGAGGGGTAAAAGTGAGTTTTGGAAACTAGCCAGACTACAGTGTACTGTTTTACATGCAAACATATTGTTTGAGTGATGTGAATATGAGTACTACAGTCCTTGTCCAGTCCATGTTATCTGTGTTACTTGAGGATCGACTGTATATAGTTGAAAACATTCATAGTAACCAGATGAACTCAGCTGGGAAGTTTCATTCAAATCTTTCCCGAATTTCTGATGTTTTCTTACTTATAGGAGCAGGATTCCCCCCCCCCCAGAATCATTGGGGGGGGGCACATTCCCGAAATACAGCATTATGGATGAGAGTACAACATATACTAAGATCTCAACGCCATATCTGCTGTCATTTCGCCATTTCTGAGAATTATTTGTATGGTGAGGGAGAGACTGACCCCTCTAATAATCATGGTTGGAAGGTTGTACAGTGGAGCCCCTCAGATAGCATTTTTTTGGGTAGCAAATCCATGGATAGTGACAGGAATGAAACTCTCATAGCGATTAATGCTGCACGGTTAGCGAAAATCCACTAGGCATTTAACACGTAGCGAGCTGATAACACTGATAGTGAGTGCGAGTCTATTGTCATTTAGTTCATTGACCCATGTGGAGTGAAAGTACATATCTTTAGCTCTTCTTATAACTAATCTCCAACTATCTCTCTCCTACCAAATTTTACAGTTTTAAATTTTTCCTTTACCTTTACTTTTCTCTTGAGGGAATGCCGGTATCTAGGCGATACTGACGGGTGGAAGGTGAACCTCCCCACAGTTACCCCAAGAAGAAGGAGAAGATTGTTTGTTTATCAACGCGCCGTGCATTCATTCGACTTGACACAGTCTCACCATTGTTAAAGTTTTTTGTGACCTTCCATTTATTGTTTGGCTACTGAGTGTTCTAATATCATGGCTTCAACTTTGGGGGCTGGCCCAAGTGGTGGTGGTGGCCCAGGGAAAAAACAGGAAGTGTTGGTAATGTAAAAGTGACCGAAAAGGCCAGACAATACATGCGTGGCAAGCCAAAGAAACAATACTGCATGGAGGAAAAGAAAAAGATAATTTTTTGAATATGTAGTATACGTTTATCTTATTACAGTACTGAAGAAATGTGACGTGATACTGATGGGTAATGGAGGAAATTGGGGTATAGCTGAAGGAGTTCAGGACTGTATTAATTTTTTTAGGTAAGAAGTTTGCCCCTCGGGTAGCGATTTCATGGATATCGGCCATTTTGGTGGACTAATAAGGTCGCTATCCAAGGGGCCCCACTGTATATAAAAGACCTTTAGAGTAACTAGACAAACTCAAATAGGAAATTTCATTCAAATCTTTCTCCTATTTCTGATAGTTTTAATTTTTGAGAGAGGGCTGACCCCCCCCCAAGAATCATTGTAGTGGTCACTTTCCTCAAATATTGCTTTGCAGATGAGAGTCCATTGTATAACTTGTATTAAGGTGTTGGTGTCTTATCTACCTTCCTTTTACCATATATGTGAAGTTTTTATTTGGAGAGGGAGAATGACCCCCTTTAAATCATGGTTGGAAGACCTTCAGAGTAAGCAGATGAACTCACCTGGGAGGTTTCATTCAGATCCATCAAATAGCATAGGAGCAATTAAAGCACAGACACAAGGCAAGCTGAGTTTCATGCAATGGTATGGGTAGAGCTGTCAAAAATGATACCATCCTAGGATGCATTGCAGGACTAAAAGTGATAAAAGTATTGAGTGGCAAAGTACATGCATGAGAATGAGCAAGGGGCACTGGAGGGAACAGTGCTGAGTTGATAGAAAGCTGCTTGAAGGTGTATTAGTCATGGCTATCCAGGATGAAGTTAAGGATATGGCACTGGGCTGAAGAGATAGAAAGCACCTCTGGCTGCTTTATTAACCATTTCATTACCATCTGGGTATTTTACTGGACTAAATCTAGTCTATTGTATTCTGATGAGGGAAAATTCTAAGCATTTCAAAGGTTAATATTGTAACAGATTTCATCCCTTTGAGCAGCTGAACAAAACTGTTTTGTAAAACTGAATAGAAGTATTTTAACACCCATAGAAGTTGAAAGGGTTGTGGGATAAGGAGGCTTCCAGGCACCTTCTCTGTATCACTGTTTCTACATGTACAGTAACACATTAACAGTTTCCAGTGTGTTATATATCCAGTGTTGATATTAAAAAGGCGTAACGTTCATGAGAAAGTGAAATTTTAATGTGTTTAGTAGATAGATAGCAATGGAACCGTTATATAAGCATCCCTGGACTCCTGCCTGTCCCATCAGGAGGAGGATGGTGGACTGTAGGAGAAAGCACTGTCAGCCTGCAGTCCACTTGGTTCATGTTCAGGTCAGCCTGGGGCCACAGGAACAACAACTATGGAAAGTCTCCCCAGAGCCATGTAAATTTGTCAAGTAGTAGCAAATGTCATCGTTTTGTAGCAAATAAAGACCATTCAAAAACCTGAATATTGCCCACACTGCTCTAAAAGTAATGTTACCATCTCACCATCTCCCCCACAGCCATGCCCTGATGTATATTGGTTCCCACTATTCAAGGAGAGGTATGCAAAGGAGATGATCCAGACATTTGAGGACTTCGGGGTCTGGTCTGACGGTACCCATGAGGTGGGTGGCTTTAGTCCTTTACTGTTATTGATACTTTTTCTCTTCAGTTTTGAGTAAAGAATAGCTTTTCTGCATCAGAGCAAGAAAAAAAAGAAGCTAAGGGTGAACACACACACACACACACACACACACACACACACACACACACACACACACACACACACACACAGCATTTGCTCGTTCATATAATTAAAATCCACTTTCATATTGGTCAGTAATCCATAAGTGCCTCCAATGATTCTGTTTATATGCTTTTTTGTGACAAGTCATCCTGCTATGGGGGTTTGCGCCATGCTCAGGATGCAAAGTTTCACTGAGCAAGGGGATGGATGTGTACATGTGTGAAGGTCAAGGCTTTGCCCTTAGATCGGACTATATGAGCTCTCAACTGTCTTCTGGGAAGATAAAAAGCTGATGATCACAACCATCACATGATCCTGACTGACCCGGTGAATTACTTACACACACACACACACACACACACACACACACACACACACACACACACACACACACACACACACACACACACGAGTTCTGAACATTTTGATATAATATTTGTATGCTATTTGTAAATGCATATACATTTGGTGCATTTCTGCAGCATTTCCTTCAGCACTTGCCATTGCTTTGATAAATCATTTGAGGGTAACATAACACCTTGTATCGTGCCCCACCTTTAGCTCAGTTACACACGCAGCCTTGAAGACTTTAAATAACTGTAGCATTCAGTGTCCAGCGGGAAAAAAAATCAAACTTTTTACAGTGTACATCTAAACAGTGTATAGTTCCATGGTGATGTGATGATCTGTGATATGCAGGAGGACTGCTGGGCCTAAGTTAGCAGGCTGTCCTATGCCTTGAGCCAGATGTATTAAATGAAATTCTAGTGTTTGCATTTACTCAATCTGTATTAAGTTTAAACATCCTATATTATGTATTTTGTACAGAATTTATAACAAGGGAAATTTATGTTATTTCATCTCACAATACCTGGTTAGGACAGCTAGTGTCTGAAGTACAGTAGTTAAAATGTGAGTATTCATGATGCATCCAGTAGTGATAAATTTACACCACACATCACTTTACAGATTTGTCCTTTGCTTCCGCATATGACAACTCGTCTTCCCAGTGTCCTCATTCCACAAATTTCCTTATATCCTAATTGCCCACAAGCCTGTTCCACATATTTTTTCATGCCAATTTTCCCATCACTTTCCCCATCACCTATTCCCAGTCTCCTACAGCCATCAGTTTCCCTAGTTTCCACTTTTTAGTTTCGGATCATTCCCAACCTCCCCCAGTCCTCTGGATTTCTGCCATTACCCTCTTTGCCAGCCACGGTACAAGGATGGGCCTCCCCAAGCAAGCATTGCGCAGGTGGGGCTGGGTGAGGTCTGGCAGGAGGTGCTGGCAAGATGGGTCGCACTTGTGGCTCGCAAGATCTTCACGGGATATGACCGTTATGTAACGATGATGATGATGATAGTGTAGTATCTTACTACTAATGATGATGGTGAATGATGATAATTCTACAGTATTAATGATGATACTGCTGTTGTTATTTATGATAGTATTAATATTACCAATGATATAATGATTACACAGTCTGCCAATGAATTAGGTAAGAGTGTGAGAGAATGGGAATATGGATGGGGTATATGCGCGGGAGTGGGTGAGAATGAGAGGGCGAAAGAGGGAGTGTGTATTGTTGTGAGCAACAGGTGGAAGGAGAATGTAAGAGAGTATGGAGCAGTTGGGTCAAGGATTGTGTGGGTAAGAGTGAAAGTTGGACTACAAATGTGGACAATTGTGTGCGTGTATGTGTCAACGCAAGATCGTGTAAGTAGAGTGAGAGAAGAGTTTTGGACAAATGTGGAAGCCTGCTTGGAAAAGTTTGAAAGGAATGAGAGAGTGTTTCTGATTGGAGATATGAATGGAAAAGTAGGGAATGAGAAGGTGGATGGAGTGGTTGGTGAGTGGGGTGTGCCTGCAGAGATGGATGAGAATGGCAGTGGTTTAGTGAACATTTGTGCTGGGAGGGGGTTGGTGGTAGCTAATACCCTCTTCAAGCACAAAATGACCCATAGGTATACATGGCGAGTGGTGAGAAGAGAGGACGGTGGAATGAATGAACGGAAGGCAGTGATTGACTGTGTGTGTGGATGAAAGGATGAGAAGATGTGTAATGGATGCAAGAGTATATAGAGTTTGGGGGAGTGGACTTTCTGACCACCACCAGAATCAAAATCCAAACAAGATGGAGGAAGAGAAGAAGGGAAAGACAGGAGGAAGTATTTGTTACAAGGAGGGTAGAAAAGTTACAAGAGGATGGAATAAAGGCTGAATATAAAAGGGAAGTGGAGGAGCGATTGGGTAAATATAGATTGGAGCAGATGGGGGACGTTGAAGGTGTGTGCAAGGTATTCACAGAAGAAATCCATGCAGTATGTGAGGTGGTGTGTGGGGTGTAGAGAAGACGAAAGGGGGTTCAGGGAACAACATGGTGGACTGAAGAGGTGAGAGAGGCTGTGGCACAAAAGAAGAAAGCATATAATGAGTGGATGAGGAACAGGGGCGACGAAGAAGCTGAGAGACGGACAAGAGTTATATGTAGTGAGGAGGAGAGAGGTGAAAAGATTAGTAAGAAGAGAGTGGATGAGGAATTTGGAAGGAATTTGAGTGCAAAGTGGAGGGAATATAAGAAAATGTTCTGGAAGGAGGTAAAAAGAGCTAGACAGGGTGTCAACGTAGTCAGTGGGGGTGTGAAAGATAAAAATGGTAGAGTACTAGTGGAGAAGGGAGAAAAAGTAAACAAATGGAGAGAACACTTTAATGAACTGTTGAACATAGAGAATGAAAGTAATGCAAGTATAAGTGGCTGGGGAATGGCAGGGAGAAGGAGGGTTGTGAGAAGAGAGGAAGAAATCAGGATGGAAGTGTTGGAAGCAATGAAGAAAGTTAAAATGGGGAAAGCCCCAGGAATTGATGGAGTGTGTGGTGAAATGCTGAAGCATGGGGGAGAGATAGTAATAGAATGGATGTGGAAGGTGTGCAGATTGGCTTGGGAGGAGGGTAGAGTCCCGGAGGATTGGAAGTCAGGTATAATTATTCCTCTGTACAAAGGAAAAGGGGAAAAAGCAGTGTGTGGTAATCATAGGGGCATTTGCCTTCTCAGTGTAATAGGAAAAGTATATGGTAGGATACTTATTGACAGAGTTAAGGAAATTACTGAGGAATTAGTTGGAGAAGAACAAGGAGGTTTTAGGAAGGGAAGAGGTTGTGTAGACCAGATATTCATTCTTAGATCCTTAGTGGAAAAGTTTCTAGAGAAGGGCAAGAAGTTGTATGCAGCCTTCATGGATCTGGAGAAAGCATATGACAGGGTGGATAGACAAGGTTTGTGGAAGGTATTAAGAATTTATGGAGTGGATGGGAAGTTGTTGAAGGCAGTGAAGACTATGTATGAGGGTGCTAAGGCTGCAGTGCGTGTGGATGGCAAACTGAGTGAATCTTTCCATTTGAAGGTTGGATTGAAACAAGGATGTGTCATGTCTCCATGGTTGTTCAATCTGTATATGGATGGGGTTATTAAAGAGATACAAGGTCGGGCAGTGGATGTTGGAGCGGCCCTAGTGAGAGAGGGCAGTGTTTGGAAACTCCCTGTACTGTTGTTTGCAGATGATACTGTGTTGTTGAGTGAAGACGAAGGGGAGCTGCAAGGCTTGGTAGATGAGTTTGGGAGAGTGTGTAACAAACGGAATCTAAAGGTGAATGTGGGGAAGAGTAAAGTGATGGTCTTCAAGAGACGTGAAGCCAGTGAGTGTACAGTGAGAGTGGATGGGAAGGATATGGAGAATGTGAGTGAATTTAAGTACTTGGGCAGTGTGATGAGTAAGGATGGAAGCCTGGAGGGTGAAGTGGTCGAAAGGGTACAGCAGGGAAGGAAGGTTGCGGGTTCGTTGACAGCAGTGATAAGAAACAGGGAGGTGAGTATGGAAGTGAAAAAGTTGTTACATGACAGCATTGTGATACCAACTCTGACATATGGAAGTGAAGCTTGGACCCTGTTGGAAGGACAGAAGTCAAGAGTGAGAGCAGTGGAAATGAGTTATTTGAGAGGAGCATGTGGAGTCACATGGAGAGACAGACTAACAAATGAGGAAGTGAAGGAGCATTGTGGTGTGGTTGCGGATGTGATGGGAAGCGTTAGGAGAAACATGTTAAGGTGGTTTGGGCATGTAGAGAGGATGGAGAGTGAAAGACTGACGAGGAGAGTGTATGTGAGTGAGGTGGAGGGGGAGAGAGGGAGGGGGAGGCCGAGGATGAGATGGAGGGATGGAGTGGAGAGGTATATGAGAGAGGGGTGTGTGAGTTGGGAGCGTGGTAGTGAAATGGCAGGGGACAGAGTGACGTGGAGGCGATTTGTTTGTGGCCACCCCGTTCGGGATTGAGGCATCTGGCAATAGATAGATAGATAAACAGATGAAAAACAAAAATGTAACCTCCTATTTATGTGCATTTTTAAAAGCCAACATTTTAAAAAAGCCCAGTACATTTGCCAATCTATTTAAAAAAAAAGAAAAGAAAAAAAAGAGAGATCCTGTCAACACTTCATTCCAATAGGAAAATTGGAAATACCACATTATTATTGTACATAAGAAACTGCAAGAGTTAGGCCGGGTACCTGTGTGTTGATATGTGGCTCCATGGCACTCTCTCCTCGCTCCCCACCCCCAATGTTGTTGCTGTCATTGTTGAGATGTTCCCGCTCCTGCACTTCCTTCTTCAACATCTAAGTTGAATCATTCGATGTCCAGGGGTGAAACAACGTAGTTGACCATGTTGTAGGAAGTGGATGTACCCGGATGTAAGCTAGTAAATCAAGGCAAGTCTGGTGGGTATGTCACCACGTGTGACTTTCAAATTACGTCGCACCGCCAGGTGACACTTTCCGTGTAAGCTCGAGATTTTCCCCGTGCTGATTGTGACCTGTCGCATTATGCTGACCATGTAAGTACAAAACTGCTACTCAAGCGCAAGTTACTCAAGGAGTGACAGTACAATTTTCCAGCCATGATTTTTTAGGAGACGGGGTCAGCCTCCTTACCAGATTTACGATTCTCAAACAAAGAAGGGACAGCAGATAAGGCTTTGATATTTTAGCACGTATTACAATATACAATGGACTTGGGGAGGGAGGTCAGGCCTTCCCCAAAATACAAATGCTCAGATATGGGGGAATGTGAGCATGTGGATTTCAACAAAATTGCTCAAATAGGTATACACATCACAGGACTGGGTATGCAGTTTCCATTTTTTCTCTCAATGCACAGGATGAAATTGCTCATCTGCTTTACTATTATTATGATTTTCATGGAGGTAGGTGGTGGCAACCATCACCCACTCACTTGATGTATTGCTGCCTACTTCTTCCTTCACTTTTATCATTCTTTTTTTGGTGTCTGCCCTCCTCTCTTCCTATTTTTCCCATCTTTGCTGTCACTTTTTATTACTCTTCTTTCCTTACATTGAGTGACAAGCCAAATGGTTTCCTGCAAGACAGGAAAACATTTACAACACTGGATGGTAACCATATAACAACCCATTCACATTCCCTATGTGTCAGCAAGTGGGTTAGCGGAGAGTTAGTGTCCTTCCCCATTAAACAACTAACTCAAAGACGAATGACCATCCTTTACAGGATTATGGCACCTGGCTATAGAGAGATGATCATCATCATCATAAGCAGTCGTCGTTGTCGTTGTCATTGTTATCGTCGTCGTCATAGTAATAGAAGTAGCAGTTGTTGTTGATGTAGTAGTAGTAGTAGTAGTAGTAGTAGTAGTAGTAGTAGTAGTAGTAGTAGTTGAAGTAGCAGTAGCAGATCATCATCATCATCATTCATTATTATTATTTCCTTAAAGGCCACCTTCAGTGGCCTCAACTCAATATAAAAAAGCCAGAAATGAGACATACCTCAGGAACCAGTGGTCCGACTGGACTGAAAATTGTTTTATTCTTCAAGTTTGAGCATTTTAACAGTATCTTGCTCTAAAAAAGTTGAACTACATTGTGCCATTTTGTTGTGGTATAGTATTTAAAAAAAAAAAAACTACAGAAATCAGATAACTATACTGTAATATAAATTAGGCTTCGCCACATAAATGATGAAGCTTCTTGTTGTCGTCATTGTTATGATTTTTCTCCTTTGCTCTTGTTTTTCGTCTTCGATCTTGATGATATCATACATGAGGGTAACCTAAGGTAATCCAAGTCCTTGTGCCAAATAGAAATGACCTTCACCTACTCTGAAGGTTATATACCCATTTTTATTCTAAAAACTGCAAATTTGAAATTGAAATATCTTAGAAACTAATTGAGACAGAGCCATTTGGTTGAAAACCCTATGATAAAAATGTTAGCTGAATAATTCTGGTTCAATATTTTGCCATTTTGCCTAGTGGAAAGTACCGAATTCAAATCTGCTCAGTTATTCTTTCCAACACATTTTAGAGAAAATCACAAATGCTCTAAGCTGTAACTTTTCTGATACAGTATGGTCCCTCTTATGATCTAAAGGGAATATGGTTGCAGTTAAGCATACAGTTAGCCAGTTATTGAGACTAACGTAAAATCTACACATGCATTCCTTGACACCTTTGTCTTCAGATCTTGTCAGTTACTCAAGAAGTTACCTCTGGGTCTTCTGGTCATGTTTATATTGCACATACCTTATACACCATAAACAGTTATAGCAATGCTTCCTTATTGTGGCTACACAATAAGAATGGATAACTATCTATTGCTATTATTACTGTATTATTATTCTGGTTGGTGGGGGCGCTCACCATCCACTCACTCGATGTAGTGCTGCTTTGGGTGTCTGCCCTTTCCTCGCCTCCTTCCTTCTTTCCTTCCATCCTCTTCTATCTTTCTTTCCTTCATTCTTTCCTCATCCTTCTACCTATGGGTGACTTTACACTCCCTCTTCAGTCTTTCTTTCCTTCATTCTTTCTGCCTGTGGGTGACTTTACACTGAGTGACAAGCTTCCTGTACACCAGGAACCATTTACTATGCTGGGTGGTAATCTTATAACCAAATTTTGGCGCCTGGTGGTTTAGTGGGTAATTATGGCATTCCAATCGGATTGAGCCAGTGAAGGTTTATATCCAAGGCGTGGTTGGGGTTTATTGCTCATGTAATCCCACTCAGGGATGAGTGAGGCTGGTGACTCTCATCTTAAATGTCAGGACCAACTTGCCTAGCCCTGGGCTCCTATGCTCCTCATGGGGCAACATAGGATTGGATGATGAATGAATGAAAAAATTATTGTTACTATTATTATCATCAGTCCTGCAAAGCAGGATGGTATTTTCAGCAACTTGCCTTATACCCTGTGCTGTTGCATGAGATTCAACCTGTGTGTGTGTCAATGTGTCTGTCTGTGTCTTAACACCTCCTACACTATTTGATGGACTCGAATTAAACTTTCCAGGTGAGTTCGTCTGGTACATAAAATTACCCAAACATGATTTTTAGCATGTCAGCCACCCTCACCAAATTAAAGCTTCTTGGATGCTATGAAAGAAGGGCAGATACTTTATCATATCGTATAATTTATAAAGGCTCCAACATGCTTGCATGCATTAACCTTGGTCACCTAATGGTAGCTCTCCACACTGCTCGATTTCTTGCAGCCTCCCTATTCAATCCTTTATCTCTGAGGTCACAATCTATGACCTCATCCCAGGTATTTTTTGGTCTGACTTTCACAACCCTACCCCTGACATTCAAACTTCTCACCTACTGCATCCAATTGTCATCTTCCATCCTCTCAACATGCCCAAACCATCTCAATCTACCCCTCCTCATCACAACACCAATATATTCCTGTCCCATCCTTCCTCTCAATTCTTCAATTACAATCATAGGTTCCCACATGCCACAAATTCAAGGACAAACTACACAGCCATCTAATCACTGTCATTTCTGTACATACGAGCCTAGGAATATCCTCTTCCTTACTGCCCAGGTCTTGTTAACATACAGCATTATACTACTCACTCATGCCACATACACAGATCCCTCAGCATGAAGGGAGGGTCCCCTCAGTGTTAGGAGAGGCAACAGCTCTCTGAACTGCCTCCACCCACTCTTTACCCTAATCAAAAAGATAGCTCTAGCCCCACCTCCAACATACAAATTGTCCCCCAGATATCAAAACTCCTCCACACACTCAAGTGACCTTCCAGCAAGATCAATCCTTTAATGCCTGCCAGTCTCTACATGCTCTCTCCAACACAATACACATACAAAATGATCATTAGTTTGCAGTCTACCTCTAATACCACTGCATTTCTTATCACAGACATTGCACAGGATGGAGTTATTTTCCACACCCTTGTGGCATACGTGCACATGGCCACACTCCCTCTGTTTTGATAGTATCAACACCAGTCCTACATATCATCACTTTTGTTCTGATATCTTAGTACAAGCTGTACAATGACCTTTGATCTGTAATTCGATTTTGGAGGAGCGATGGTCCCCCAGTGATTCTTGGAGGGGTCAGCGTCCTCCCAAAAATAAAAATGATCAGAATTACGGGAAATTGATTTCTTGATAATGTATTCCAGTAGCTATACAAAATTTTCCACTATTATTTTTTGCAGGATCAGCCCCTACAAAACAGGGGAAGGAGGACAGATATCACTTTCATATCAAAGGACATGTTGTAGAATGGGCTCACATCCACTAACTACTACTATTACTACTACTAGTACTATCTATCTATCTATTGCCAGACGTCTCAATCCTGCACGGGGTGGCCACAAACAAATCGCCTCCATGTCGCTTTGTCCCCCCCCATTTCACTACCCCACTCCCAACTCACACCCCCCCTCTCTCATGTACCTCTTCACTCCATCCCTCCATCTCATCCTCAGCCTCCCCCTCCACCTCACTCACATACACTCTTCTCATCAGTCTTTCACTCTCCATATGCCCAAACCACCTTAACGTGTTTCTCCGAACACTTCCTATCACGTCCACATCCACACCACAACGCTTCTTCACTTCCTCATTTGTTAGTCTGTCTCTCCATGTGACTCCACATGCTCCTCTCAAATAACTAGTACTGTCACTGCTACTATTATGGTACAATTTTTTCTATCTATCTATGGCCAACTGCCATAATCCTGTAAGGGGTGGCCATTTGTCTCTGAGTTTGTTATTTTACAGGAAGGGGCACTAGCCCTCCACCAATCCACTTGTTGACACACAGGGAACACAAATGGGTCATTATATGGTTACCACCCAGCACTGTAAATGGTTTCCTGGCTTACAGGAACCTATTAGCCTTGTCACTCACTGCAAAGCCACCTGAAAAGGAATGAAGAGTAACAAAAAGTGACAGGAAAGAAGAGAGAAACAGGAAGAGAGGAAAGCAGACACAGAAGAAGAATTATAAAGGTGAAGAAGGAAGTAGCCAGCACAACATTTAAGTGAGTGGATGATGGTGAGAAATAGGAAGAGAGGAAGACAGACACACAAAAAGAATGATAAAGGTGAAGGAAGAAGTAGGCGGCACTACTTCAAGTGGCACAAAAGAAGAAAGCATACAATGAGTGGATGAGGAACTGGGGCGACGAAGAAGCTGAGAGACGGACGAGAGGTTATATGTAGTGAGGAGGAGAGAGGTGAAAAGATTAGTAAGAGAGAGAGTAAGAAGAAAGTGGATGAGGAATTTGGAAGGAATTTGAGTGCAAAGTGGAGGGAATGTAAGAAAATGTTCTGGAAGGAGGTAAAGAGAGCTAGACAGGGTGCTAATGAAGTCAGTGGGGGTGCGAAAGATAAAAATGGTAGATTACTAGTGGAGAAGGGAGAAAAAGTAAACAGATG
This sequence comes from Birgus latro, assembly GCA_018397915.1. Classification (NCBI taxonomy): domain Eukaryota; kingdom Metazoa; phylum Arthropoda; class Malacostraca; order Decapoda; family Coenobitidae; genus Birgus; species Birgus latro. The sequence continues at coordinate 3,482 of JAGKTI010018696.1, read as the reverse complement.
GAGAGAACACTTTAATGAACTGTTGAACACAGAGAATGAAAGTAATGCAAGTATAAGTGGCTGGGGAATGGCAGGGAGAAGGAGGGTTGTAAGAAGAGAGGAAGAAATCACCAGGATGGAAGTGGTGGAAGCGATGAAGAAAGTTAAAATGGGGAAAGCCCCAGGAATTGATGGAGTGTGTGGTGAAATGCTGAAGCATGGGGGAGAGATAGTAATAGAGTGGATGTGGAAGGTGTGCCGACTGGCTTGGGAGGAGGGTAGAGTCCCAGAGGAATGGAAGTCAGGTATAATTATTCCTTTGTACAAAGGAAAAGGGGAAAAAGCTGTGTGTGGTAATCATAGGGGCATTTGCCTTCTCAGTGTAATAGGAAAAGTATATGGTAGGATACTTATTGACAAAGTTAGGGAAATTACTGAGGAATTAGTTGGAGAAGAATAAGGAGGTTTTAGGAAGGGAAGAGGTTGTGTAGACCAGATATTCATTTTTAGATCCTTAGTGGAAAAGTTTCTAGAGAAGGGCAAGAAGTTGTATGCAGCCTTCATGGACCTGGAGAAAGCATATGACAGGGTGGATAGACAAGGTTTGTGGAAGGTATTAAGATTATATGGAGTGGATGGGAAGTTGCTGAAGGCAGTGAAGAGTATGTATGAGGATGCTAAGGCTGCGGTGCGTGTGGATGGCAAACTGAGTGAATCTTTCCATTTGAAGGTTGGATTGAAACAAGGATGTGTCATGTCTCCATGGTTGTTCAATCTGTACATGAATGGGGTTATAAAAGAGATACAAGGTTGGGCAGTGGATGTTGAAGCGGCCCTAGTGAGAGAGGGCAGTGTTTGAAAACTCCCTGTACTGTTGCTTGCAGATGATACTGTGTTGTTGAGCGAAGACGAAGGGGAGCTGCAAGGCTTGGTAGATGAGTTTGGGAGAGTGTGTAACAAACGGAATCTAAAGGTGAATGTAGGGAAGAGTAAAGTGATGGTCTTCAAGAGAAGTGAAGCCAGTGAATGTACAGTGAGATTGGATGGGAAGGATATGGAGAATGTGAGTGAATTTAAGTACTTGGGCAGTGTGATGAATTAAGGATGGAAGTCTGGAGGGTGAAGTGGTCGAAAGGGTGCAGCAGGGAAGGAAGGTTGCTGGTTCGTTGAAAGCAGTGATAAGAAACAGGGAGGTGAGCATGGAAGTGAAAAAGTTGTTACATGACAGTATTGTGATACCAACTTTGACGTATGGAAGTGAAGCTTGGACCCTGTTGGAAGGACAGAAGTCAAGAGTGAGAGCAGTGGAAATGAGTTATTTGAGAGGAGCATGTGGAGTCACATGGAGGGACAGACTAACAAATGAGGAAGTGAAGGAGCGTTGTGGTGTGGTTGAGGACATTTTGGGAAGCGTTAGGAGAAACACGTTAAGGTGGTTTGGGCATGTGGAGAGGATGGAGAGTGAAAGACTGACAAGGAGAGTGTATGTGAGTGAGGTGGAGGGGGGAGAGGGGGGGGAGAGGGAGGGGGAGGCCGAGGATGAGA
>JAGKTI010018695.1:0-17511 GCA_018397915.1 Birgus latro | reverse complement strand
CACCCATATTCCCATTCCCTCACACTCTCACCTCGCCATTTAGTTTCAGTTATTCCACATATATCCACTTTCGCACTCTCAAGCACCTGTACAATCTCTCTCTCTTTCACCTCATCGTTCATACCCCTCACATTCCAGGTCGCAATCTTTATCTCGTCCTTTGTCCGTTCCTTTGTCGTCAACTTTTGGTCAGTCCTGGTCCGAGGCTTCCTGTTCGTATTTTTAGTTAGTTGTTTTTACGGGGTGGGGCACTAACCCACCACCAACCCTTTTAGTCGCCTCTTATGACAAGCAGGGATATGGGGGGAGAATTCTTGAAAACCCCCTACCCCCAGGCCTTGATAAAAAACAGAGGCAAAACACTCACTCAGGTTGGTGAGCACATGACTGCGCCTGACAGGGGTAATGGTAATAGTAGGGGTCTTTGGTGGAGCCATGGTGGTGCTGCAGTATTCCATAAGGCCAAAAAGAAATTCAGATGGAAGAAGAGGCAATTGATCAGTAGGGCAAAGCCCAGGGGACAGGCAGCTCAGCCAGTCTGTCTGGTGCCGTGCAGTTTGAACTGTCAAAATGATGGGGATAACCATGCCGAACAACGAAAAAGGGTATAGATTTATAAATGTTGAAACAACGAACTATTAAATTACAACTGGTCAAAAACCGAGGGTTTGGTGTACATCATTTTACTCAAAACATTATGGTCTATTTTCTGGCATGGAATATTTTTTCAAAACAATTCTCTTTATATATCTCAAAACCCCCATGTGGGGGACATTAAAAAGAAAAAAGAAAAAAGAAGAAGACATGGTAGAGTTAAAGATGATGCATGACTGATTTGGATATTGTTAAAAATTAGAGGATACTCCTGCTGAAGATTCTGACAAACTGAAAGATGTAAGAACTGAATTTTTGATGCATTAAAAACAAGATTACTTTTACCCCAATCGGAGATATGAGTTAAGTCAGACATTAGGTGTGCCACTGCCTCATCCCTTGTTTGTTGAAGTAACTGCTGAGATGGATGCTGCAGGAAGCAAATGGAAAGGTGAAGGGTGGAGTCATCAATATATGAGTGGATAGCGTTAGATGTACAGCTTAAAAGGTCACTGATGAACAGAAGGAAGAGAGTTGGTGATAGGACAGAACACTGGGGAACACCACTACTAACAGCTCTAGAAGAAAAACGGTGGCCGTCCACAACAGCGGGTACAGAACGACCAGAATGGAAGCTAGATATGAAGGCACAGATAGAAGGATAGAAACCGTACGAGGGCAGTTCAGAAATTAAAGATTGATGCCAGACTTCACTGAAAGCCTTTGAGATGTCAAGCACAATGGCAAAACTTTTGCCAAAGTCCCAAAAGGAAGATGACCAGGAGTCTGAAAGGGAGGTAACAAGATCGCCAGTGAAGCGTCCCTGGAGGAGTCATACTGACGATCAGAAAGAAGGGTGTGATAGAAAAGGTGCTTCAAAATTTTTTTGTTTAGAATTCAAAAAATTTTAAATACAGCATGTTAAAGCAATTGAGTGATAGTTACAGGGCTGGGAATGGTCACCCTTCTTTGAGACAGGCTGAATGAGAGCAAAATTCCAGCAAGATGGAAAGGTACAAGTTGACAGACAAAGGTGAAAGAGTTTGGCTAGGCAGGGTGTAAGCACAGAAGCACAGTTCCTGAGGACAACAGGAGGGACCCCATCAGACCCATATGCCTTGTTAGTGTCGAGGCCAGTGATGGCAGAAAAAATATCAGTTGATGACATTTTAATGCCAACCATGAGGAAGTCAGAGAGAGGAAGTGATGGAGCAACAGCAGTGGTATCGTCTAAAGTGAAATTGGAAGAGAAAGTCTCGATGAAGAGTTCTGCTTTATTGTCACGAATTTTCTACATCCTGAAATTATGTAATGTAAATCGTGACATTGAGTGATTTTGCGGGAGAAGCGAATGATTCTGAAATGCACGAGATTTCGCTCATTCTCTCAACCGTCCACTCGTGTACTTATATTCACATCAAGTTGTCAAAACTTTCGTCATTCTTTCGCGAGTGATTGTCTTTATGTGCAGATAGTGCATTCCTCTGAGCGATAATTTCTGAATTGTCGCTTCTGCCTCCCTGGCCGTTATTTAGCCACGCCCCTTTCACACGTTCCTCACGTCGGACACTCGAAAACATAGTCAGTCTGTCCTATAGTCTCGGGGCGTGCGGTTAAGCTTTACAAAAGCTTGAGTGATCAATTTTCTTAGCGATTTCAGGTCTCAGCTTGTATTGGCATGTATTCCCGAAGCTCCCAACACCTTGGTGATCGACTACAGCAGCAGGGTCTCACCCATACCGATTAGTATCTTTTGTTTTTCCTAGGCTTAAGTTTTGATTATTTAGCTATTTGTCTGAGTGTTTGAGTGAGTGCATTTCCTTTTCTTTTATTTGCATTGAGTCATGTAACATAAATTTATTTTCTTGTATTCAATAAATTTACAGTTCGTTTTCTTGAGCTTTGTTAAATGTAACAGTCGTGTTTGATTTCCCCACGTATTTGGTACACTTTTGCTACTCCACGTTAGCACAACTCCTTATATTAATCATGACTGGTACTTAGGCCAGCTTTTGGTATTAATCCTTAAATCCGTTGTGCTAGCTAGGAGTTTGGCTCAGCCAAGATCCTGATTATTATTATTATTATTTTTTGAATGTTAAGGGGAGAAACTAACTTTCTCAAAAGCCAACAGTACAGTAATATAGCCTACTTAAGCGTCTAGTCTCTGCTGTGTACTGTTGAGAACGTCTATAAATTCTCAATTCTAGAGAATTGGCGAAGTAAGCCAGCATAAAAGTAAAATCGCCACTTGATTTCACGAGTCTATTTTCTAGTAATAATCAACTCGTTAGTCATCCCTAGCACACATAGCTATACATTGTATACCCTGATATACAAGATTACATTTCCCCCTGACATTTATCAGTAGTAGAAACAGCTACAGAACCATTAGAGTCAAAAAGAGGAGGGGAAAGATGATAAGGTAATGTTGTTAGTAAAGTTTTTGGCAAGATGCCAGAAGGAGCTGGAAGAATTAAGTTGGGAAGTCAGACCGTTTAGTATGTATAAAATTATTTCTGGCACAGTGAAGAATAGATTTAGCACAATTCTGGGCAGAAACATAAAAGAAATGAGATTCAGAGGTGGGTTGGCTCCAGTACCATTTGTAGGCCCTCTCCTTGTAGTGGACAGCATTGGAACAAGCGTGATTAAACCAAGGTTTTTTTGCTTTAGTCATATGATAAAAGAAAGGAAATAGTGAGGGTCTACTGTGTATATACTGTACAGCACATGAGAATGCAGAACACAGTACTACACAGTGGCACAAGCTTGGCTGCTAATAGTGATAAACTGGTGAAATGCAAGGGATCATGTCAGAGTGCCTGGGTCAACAGCAAATTCATTTTTGCCCCCCTCCCCCCTTCACACACCCATATATCAGAATATATGAACTTTAACTTGCCTAGCCCCGGGCTCCTATGCTCCTCGGGGGGCAACACAGGATTGGATGATGATGATGATAAGGAGTTTCAATAAACAGAAAAAAAAAAAATCACAAACACAGTTTATAATATTGTAAGGCACAACTCTCCTCAGTGAATGACCTTACACAACCCTCACTATCACTAGACTTGTGTGTAGTGGACAGTGAAAGTAGCTGCAACAATGCCTTTAGGGTGCCATAACAATCAATTATGATATATATATAGAGAAAAATATATTACAATTAAGCTGAACACAAAACTGGTGAAAACAAAGTGATGTAAACAGATATTAACATTTCTGTTTGTAGCTTGTGAGCTTGAAGTATCATAAATAAAATGACAATGAAAATCAGAAGTGTGGTGTTCATTTTACAAAGCGATGTGTTCAGTAACTACATAACAAGCATATGTCGGTGCCACATACTTGAATACTGAGCAGCTATTAACTGTATACTGTAATATAAAAGGATAATAATTATAATGCACTGAAAAATAATTACAGAAACTTACTATCTATACGCAGGGTAGTGAAATGAAGCTAAGGTAAGTGGCTTTTCCTAAACACTGAAATCATGCATATATATAAAACCCTGAGCTTATATACTGTAATTACACAAACTCAGAACCTGACTTACCTCAAATTTTATACCACATACTAAAATTACAACACAGTATACACCCAACCCTCGGCTATCACGCACTCCACTATAGCATTTTACCGCTATCACGCATGTATAAAAAACCTACCCAAATTCCTTTATCACGCACTAAATGCCTGCTATCACACACCAGCCTTGTGGATTGAGCGAAAAAAAGCTTGGCCAAGTGGACACATCAGCTGACTAACCAAAACATTTAAGATGGCAGAGGATGCTACTCAAGCAGTGATTGAAGAAGTTCATATGATAAAGTCTGTAGGCTCAAGTGTGAATAAAACTCCACCATAATACATTAATAACCACTTTTATATACGTAATGATGATGATGGGAGGCCTTATACTTCATCTTGGCTTAGAGATAGGTGCTTCGTCACCAACACTTTCATAGCAGTTTTACAAACAAACCTATAAACTAGTCACTACAGTATACCCAAAGACTCTTACATGTTTCATTACTTAACACACTGAATTTGAAGTTGAACCTCCTCATAGAAGTGAAAAAAGTCCACAGTTGGAGCACTTGCAGTACACAGCTGAAGCGGCCACCATCTTCTTTATTTATAAACAGTGGAGAACGCTGATAAAGTCTGTACAGTATGCTCATTTTTTGACTGTAATATGTTATTATGCGGTACAAAACGAGTATCTTAGGGGTAAATATTGAGGTCATGGCACCAATTAGAATCATTACCATAAGTTCTTCACTTCGGCTATCGCATTTTTGGCTATAGCGCAGCCATGGTGGCACCAATTATGAGTGATAGACGAGGGTGGGGTGTATATACAATTCAGGAACTTATTTTAGAGCTGTAAAATGTAAATTTACTTCATTTTTAGTAATGTGAACTACTGTAAATGATTATTTTCTTGCATACAAAGATCACCAGTTAAAAAAAAAAAAAAAATCTTGTGAGTTTCAAATCAGAATATGCAGGTAGGTTAATCTGCAAACTAAATGAGTTTAGAACACTGGTTGATAAGGCTTTACCTTGTACACGTGACATGTCCAGTTATGCTACACTGCATAACTGTGCATACAGCTTTGAATACAATTTTTTTTCTCTCTGTCTCTGAGGTACAAACAATGAACATATTCAAGAAGAGGTTTTCATTTTGTGATTAGATATGAATATGTTTAGAAGAGATTGCACTGTGTGCATCCTGTCTCCAATATCAAATGGTTTAAAACAATAAACTGTACAGAGAACTGTTTACCAAAATCTTAATTAATACTGTATTACAAACTGCACTTATAACTTACATGCTTTATTATTCTTTTGTACAGGTAAAGCAGTGTACAGTATAAACTTTACATGAGGCAAATGTGAAGATGGAGTTTGATTTACACTGCATGAGCTAAGAATGTTAAGCAGAGCTGTTCTACAAAGCATTAACTACAAAGGTAGTCATACTGATGAATAAGATAAGGAAGCAGGCATAAGAGATATAGAATTGCCTGAACAAATGAACCCTTTCACCCCAGTGATGTAACTTTCATTTTGATCATGCTACCACCAGACAACTTCACAGAAATGAAGAAAGCCTCCTAGATGAGAGGATATAAATGAAAGATACATCTAGCTCCTTCAGTTGAATATAAACATACGGTGGTAACATGACTGAAATAAGAAAACTGTCAGTGAACTGAAGAAGTGAGACTAACAATGCTGGCAGGCTTGGCCAATTGTACACATGAATAATGAGGTCTTTGTAAAGCTATGAATGGACTGAGTACCTATATGCTACATGGAGAACTGCACAGTATAAGGCAAAAGAGTAAGCCACTCAATATGCTCACAGCCTTAGAAATTAATGCAATATTAAAGCATGGACCGTGATGCACTGATGAGGGCAGAATATGAGGCATTGTAGGCCTGATGGGATAACCATACCATTGATAATATTTTCATCAGCTTCTGAAGCTTTCTAACACCTCTTCCTTAGTAATATATTTTCTGCATTTCATCTTATCATAGTGGGCTCCTCTTTTCATTTTATATACCATAAGGTAATTTTAATATCAATATAGTTTGCATAAATAACACAGAAGATAATACTCCTGTGACACTGGGAAAAATAAACTGGTAAGGAAGAGGTGCTAGAAAGCTTCCTACACTAATGAAAATATGAACCCATATCTGTATTTTTTAGTAAACCATGTAATTTTTCTCAGACAATGTTTTCTATGACAGGGCATACTGTGGCACATTAACTTGTACCATTATGTTTCAATAAATTTTATATTATCAATTTTTCAATAGTCAATTAAGGTAATAAATTATGGTACCTACCATAATTAAGATACTTATATCATTAAAAAATTCAGTACTGTTCAGTCAGATAATTAAAAACGAGTAAGTTTATCCTGTTTAATAGGAGCAGTGTACTTCACTGCAGTATCAGCAGTTCAACTTTAACTGCTAATTATTCAAAACTACTGCTCTGTACAGTGACCCCTCTTGCCCACAATACTTCATACAAGGCTACGGTAACTGAGTAAAGTATCCTAGCACTGATCATAGTGCGTTAGTAAGTAAAGGACAGCAGCAAAAAACACAGCTCTCAATCTTGCAAACAAATTCAACTGCTTTTCCATACCCACATATCCTTGCATAAATCACAGTGCAGCAGTAGTAAGTAAGGGACACCAGTGAGTAAGAAAGCTTTGAATCTTGCAAATAAACTCAGTTGTTTTTCCATACCTGGAACTGACTTAAGGTGGTAAACAGACTGTGCTTACCTACGGGAAGGTGGAGAAGGAATGCTGCAGGAAAATGAGTTGGTCAATAAATTGTCAGGGGGTAGAGAGGTTAAATGTCTGAACATAATAACAGATAAATTCCGAAGAAAGGTGGGTTAGGAAATGATTTCTGAATGAAAGAATCTGTACGACGGTTTGAGGAGATTTTAAGTGAATAATCCAAAGGAAATTTATAAGTCTTTACAGGAAGAAATCAAACAAAACTTTTATAGAAAATAAAGCAATAATTAACAGGAGGGCTTAGGAAGACTTAAACCCCTTGAATCTACATGATACACTTTTCAGTTTATTCCTGTTGCTACCAGATGTTGTCAGCTTAGAAAAGGCATCACATACTGAAAAGATTTGTTAAAGCAAAACAGCTCAAGGTAATGAAGGAGTCCATGGAGGATGTGCATATGGTGTGAGGAATGCGGAAGGGGAAAGAGTACTCGAGTTTTGAGAGGCTATGGACATGACTGTATGCAACACACATTTTAGGAAAGGAATGAGCCGGTTGATTACGTTCGAGTCCGGGGGAAATAGTAGTCAGATAGATTATTTTCTGGTCAGGAGGGTTGATAGGAGATTAATGAGGGATGTTAAAGTTATAGGAAGCGAGGAGTGTGTGCAGCAGCACAAACTGTTAATCTGTGACATGGTGCTTAAGGAACGAGTGATGAGAAGGAGGACATATGTACCTAGGAGGAAAATATGGAAGCTGGGAAACCAATCAGTAAGGGATGCCAATTATAGTGAGATGAGGAGAGTGGTGGCTGAACAGGAAGCCGTAGATAGAGGCATTAATGAACAGTACAGAGCCCTTAAGAACAACCTCTTGAGAGTTACCGATGGAATATGAGGCTGGACAAGAGGCTCACCAAGACATAAAGTAACTTGGTGGTGGGATGAGGGTGTAGAAGCTGCAGTTAAGGAGAAAAGAAGGCTTTTCCAGGAATGGAAGAAGGGTGGTAACAAGGAGGAGTACTTGGCTGCCAACCGCAGGGCTAGAAGAGAGGTATACAGGGCGAAGTCTGAGTCACAGAGACTTTTACTTGATAATCTAAATCATGGAGGAAGGAAAAATATGATTTTTAGGGTGGCAAATCAGGTGAAGAGGGATAATCGGGACATTGTAGGTGAGCAGTGTGTGAAGAATGATGATGGAAGGGTAGTGGTGAACAGTGAGGATATTAAAGATGCATGGAGAGAGCATTATAGCTGGTTGTTGAATGAAGAGTTGGATTGGGATAGAGAAGGTTTGGAGCCAGCTGATCCAGTGTTTGGCCCTTGGCCTTTGATTGACGCTGCTACTGTGAGTGAGGCAATAGGCAGGATGCGGGTGGGGAAGGCGGCAGGTGTGTCTGGGTTGACCGCTGAAATGTTGAAGGCCTCAGGAGATACTGGGGTATGGTTAGTCACTGACCTGATAAATATGATTATATATGAGTGTGTTGTCCCAGATGATTGGTTGAAGAGTGTAATTGTAAATGTGTACAAAGGGAAGGATGATGCCATGGAAAGGGGAAATTGCAGAGGTATAAAGCTCTCAGATCAGATAATGAAAGTAATGGAGAGAGTTCTAGAAGGTATGATTAGAGAAAGAGTGAATATCGATGAGATGCAGTTTGGGTTTATGCCAGGCTGGAGGACCACTGATGCCATATTCATTGTTCAACAGCTTCAGGAAAAATATATTGGAAAGAAAAGGGAATTGTATTTTCTTTTTGTTGATTTGGAAAAGGCCTCTGACAGAGTCCCTAGAGAGGTGGTGAAGTGGACAATGAGAAAGCTAGGGTTGGAAGAGTGGCTGGTTAGGGTGGTTATGGCCATGTACGTGGGTGCTTGCACCCAGGTAAGAGTGAATGGGGTTTTGAGTTGTTGGTGTGCATCAGGGGTCAGTTTTGAATCCCTTGTTGTTTATCATGGTGCTTGAAGCCCTCTCACGTGACTTCAGCGATGGACTTCCATGGGAGATGTTGTATGCTGATGATTTGGTGTTGACTGCAGAGAATGAAGGGGAGGCGGAGGAAAGATTTAAGAAGTGGAGAGATGGTATGGGGTACAAGGGCTTAAGGGTAAATGCAGATAAAACAAAAGTGATGATATCTAGGGTTGGTGTCAGTACAATCAGAGGAGAGGGAGAGTGGCCATGTGCAGTTTGCAACAAGGGTGTGGGAAGTAATTCCATCTTGTGTAGAGTTTGTGATAAATGGGTGCACAAGAGATGTAGTGGTATTAGAGGTAGACTGCGAGATAATGCTGATTTCATGTGTGCAGCGTGTCGGGGAGAGCAGGTGGAGATTGTTAGGCGTGAGAGGGTTGAACTTGCAGATGAGTCGCTTGAGTGTGTGGAGGAGTTTTGTTATTTGGGAGACATGTTATGTGCCGGAGGTGGGGCTGAAGTTAGCTCGGTTGCTAGGGTGAGAAGTGGTTGGAAGAAGTTCAGGGAGTTGTTGCCTCTCCTGACATTGAGAGGACTCTCCTTACGTGCTAAGGGGTCTTTGTATGCAGCATGTGTTAGGAGCGTGATGCTGTATGGTAGTGAGACCTGGGCAGTAAAGGAAGAGGATATTCGCAATTTAAACGTACAGAAATGACAATGATTAGGTGGATGTGCAGTGCATCCCTGCGTGCAAGGCCTGGGGGGGCTGGGTTTACGATGGAAGAGTTGAAAGGTAGGATGGGACTGGAGTGTATTGGTGTTGTGATGAGGAGAGGTAGGCTGAGGTGGTTTGGACATGTGGAGAGGATGGGGGATGATAATTGGGTACAGAGGGTGAGAAGCGTTAATATTGGGGGAGGGGTTGGGAGGGGAAGACCAAGAAAGACATGGGACGAGGTCATTAAGTGTGACTTAAGGGTTAAGGGACTGAACAGGGAGGCTGCCAGGGATCGAGCAGCACGGAAAGCCGCCATTAGATGACCACAGCCGATGCATGCAAGCATGTTGTAGCCTTCAAAAACTAAATGAAACGAAAACATGGTAGGAGGGGGCATCCACTCACTCAGTGTAGTGCTCTCTCTCTCTCTCTCTCTCTCTCCAGGTGACTCTGCACTGCATGATATGCCAAATGGTTTCCTGTGTCCCAGAAAACTACTTACTACAGCGGATAATAACCATATACCCAAACGACACCTAGTGGTTTAGTGGGTTACAGTGCTCCACCTGAATGGAGCCTGTATAGGTTCCATCTGAGGGGTGGTTGGGTTTCTTGCTTGCAAAATGCCACTCAGAGGCACATGAGGCTGGTCATCATTGCCTTAAATGTTGGGAGAGAAGCTTAGACCTGGGCCCCTGGGCTCCCGTTTATATGGGGCGAAATGGGATTGGATGTTGTTGTTAAGGCTATATCTAACCCCTTCACTTTGAAAAATCTATCCCCAGTTTAACAAAAAAAACATCAGGAGATGGCAAAAATAAAATGAAAAAAACACACCCAAGCTCAGTAGGTTATTCCCTATCCCCTTTCATCTGGTGATAGATTTTAAAATTTATACTTGCTTTCTTTAAACAACTAAATTCAGTTTAGGGAACAAAATTCAAATACAAGGGGTTTGATATAGGATTCATAATCCTTTCACTAAGAGAAATCATTCTTACCTTGAATAATAATCATCTGGCAGTAACCTGAGCAAAATGAAAAATATGTCATCACTATCAAGGGGTTATAAGAAGAATTCACAGGAAAAATTAGAAAAACTTTCAAAGAAAGTATCAGAGGAAATATAAGGTGAATTAGGGGTTAATTAAATACTTGAATTGAAATTAAAAGCACTATAATCTGTGCCATGCCATATGGAGATAAAGAAGAATGAGAGATTGACCAGCAGAGTGTGTGTCAGTATGGGCAGCGAATGCCAGTGAGTGGGGAGAGGGAGAAACTGAGGATGAAGTGGAGAGGTATACAACAAGGGTGAGGGTGGTGTGAGCTGAAGGGAGGGCAGCTTGACAGTTATGGCCAAGGTGGCATGGTGCTAATTTGTTTGTGGTGACCCCCTCCGGGATTAAGGCATGTGGCCAAAAATGGAGAGATATAGAGACAGATGGAGATACAAAGATAAACAGACAGATATGACAGACAGACAGATAGCTAGATATACAGACAGACAAACAAAATAGGCAGATAGATATGAACTCACATGGTATCTGGTGCTGCTGCTTTGGTCTCTGGGGGCAGGTCATGGGTGGGGTCGAGGTGGTCATCCGAGACAGCTGAGGCCAGGGTTGCTAACAGGGTCAACACTCGTATCAGCAGTGCCTCATCCGTCTCAGGGGATACCAGGCTGCTCAGTTTCCGTGGACCCTAGAGAAAATGCAGTTTTTATTATGGCACACTGAGAGATGCGATGGAGTAGTGTAGGAGAGACAGGGGGTGTGCGTTGGACTGAGGGCAGCCTGATGGGAGATGACAGTGTGACATGCAGGTGATTGGCATGCAGCCACCCTGCCGGGATTAAGAAGTCCGGCTATAGACAAACAGATAAATAGATATCATTTACTCTACTTACTTTTTAAAAATTAAGTGGTGTGGAATCAATTTGAATGTAATCATCCCTTCCAGTACAGTATTAAGGTATCAGGTTATAGGCAGTTTCATTTCATCATCCAATCCTACATTGCCCCATGAGGAGCACAGGAGCCTGTGGCTAGGCAAGTATGTCCTGATATTTGAGATGAGTGACCAGCCTCACACATCCCTGAGTGGCATTATGTGGGCCATAAACCCCAACCACCATTTGGATATAAACCTTCACCGGCTCAATCCGATTGCAGTGCTGTAAGACAGACAAATATTCTTAACACAAACAAACGTGCATACTCAATTTAGGGACGCCCTCTATCGAAGAAAAAGATAATATGAGTTATATCTGAAACAACAAAGACTCAGAAAAGATATTAATGAAGAGTATTCAAACTCCTCTGGCTCTAGGATCAAGAACTCATTATTTCTGGGACTACCAGGATGCTCAGATTCTGTGGACCCTGAATACAGTAAAACCCCTTTAAAGTGCATCAACTGGGGGGAAGGGCATCCATCATATCAAGCTCTCCATCATACTGAAAATTTATCATCTGGCCAGTGCAGATTTATATCAATGGGGTGGTTGGGGTTTATCTCTCAGGTAATGCCACTCAGGAATGAGTGAGGCTGGTCACTCTCATCTGAAATGTCAGAACTGACTTGCCCAGCCCCAGGCTCCTATGCTCCTCATGGATCACTACAGGATTAGATGATGATGATGATAATTTATTCATTTATTTTTTTATGTGTCCAACTCTGGGCACAGGCTTCACAGCCTCTTCCCAAAGCCCAGTAGCTGGTCTACATACCATATACCTCCACATGTCACCACTTAAGCACTAACAACCAACATCCATATTGAATACATGCTAAGGCTCTCATACAGGACTGGTTTACTGGTGTCAGCTGCGGTACTTTTACAACATGTCAGTGGGTCTTCTGGTAGATCAGTAAAGTCTGCTTTATAAAATTCAAACCCTTAAACTGTTCCCTGTCTCAGCAGGGATTCAAACCTGGGTCCATTAGGACTGCAGACCACCCCTCTGTCAATTCATCTACAACCTCCCCCAATATTTTCAATGATAATAATAATAATAATAATAACAAATAATAATAATAATAATTCTTATCATCCACTATCTAATCCTATGTCGCCCCATGAGAAGTGCAGGAGCCTGGGGCTAGGCAAGTTGGTCCTGACATTTAAGATGAGAGTGGAAAGTCTCATTCACTCCTGAGTGGCATTACGCTAGAAATAAACCACAACTACAACTTGAATATAGACCCGTGCTGGCTCCGACTGGAGTGCCTTATTTACTTTACTAAATAATAGAAATAATAATTGTTCGTTCACTCGTTTTTGAAGGCTCCAACATGCTTGCATGTGTCGGACTCGGTCACCTAATGGTGGCTCTCCATGCTGCTCGATCGTTGGCAGCTTCTTGATTCAGTCTCTTATCCCTGAGGTCACACTCAGTGACCTAGCCCCAGGTCTTTTTCGGTCTACCTCTTGCAACCCTCCCCCCTAACATTAACACTTCACACTTTCTGGATCCAATTATCATCCCTCATCCTTTCCACATGCCCAAACCATCTCAATCTACCTCTCCTCATCACAATACCAATACACTCCAGTCCCATCCTACCCTTCAACTCTTCTATCGTAAACCTAGACTCCCCAGGCCTCGAACTAAGGGATGCACTGCACATCCACCTAATCATAGTCATTTCTGTACGCTTGAGCCTGTGAATATCCTCTTCCTTTTCTGACCAGGTCTCACTACCATACAACATTACACTCCTAACACATGCTGCATATGTACAGTAGGCGCGGAAAGTATTGATGTTTTTTTGCCGACGTCATTCTTTTTCGCGTTAAGTGAAGTAGGGTCAATACTACCCTCCCCTGTGATGCGAAATGAGCTGACGCTTTTTCAACGGGAGCTGGCAACCCTGCTTGATAGGTTTGGCACCACAGGAGCAGGCTCAGCAATGTTTGGGCAGCCACAGGAGGAGGACTGTCTCTGTGTGTGATGCACCACGAGGGCATGTTTTGACTCAAATAACACAGTTATTTGGTTACCTACCACATTCTCATCATGCCTAAAGTAACCACAAGCAAGGACAAACGTGTGGAAGTGATTACTTTATACAAAGCTGGCCACAAACTCCCATTTATTGCAAATCAGATGGTGTTAGACTGAGGACAGTGCAGAGACTGGTGAAGCGGTTCAAGGACAGTGGGGAGGCCATTCCTCCCACTCCACTTCCCAAGCCTGGGAGACCTCGTAAGACAACCTTCAGGACCCGTCAGCTGATCTCAAGGCAAGTTACCAAGGATCCAAGGCTAACAGCACGGGATTCAAAAGAAAAGAACCCACAGTTGCTGGCAGATGTGTCTGTCAGAAGTGTGCAGCAGCTGTTGCATGACGATCTGGGCTACAGGAGTTTTTGTGCTCGTAAAAAACCACTGCTAACTGCACTTCAGAAGAAAAAGAGAGAAAAATTTTTTAAAGAAATATCTTGCCTGGAGTGGAGCAATGGAAAACTGTGCTTTGGAGTGATCAGTCAACATTTACTGTCACTGGTACCCCTTCATCACGAGTGTACCGCAAACCAGGCAGTGACTTCCTGGATCCTAAGTACACTTCCAAGTTTGTTAAATACCCAGCCTCACTCATGGCTTGGGGCTGCTTTACATATTATGGTGTTGGTAGGTTGGTAATTCTACCTGCAAATGAAAAAGTGAACCAGAACAATTATTTGGAGCTCTTATGTGATGTTTTAAGTGACTCTTTTGATAAAACCAAGGCAAGAGTATTTATGCAAGATTCTGCCCCTGCACATGTTGCAAAGTCAGTGAAACAGTGGCTAACAGACTGTGAGGTTCCCTTTATTCGAGATTGGCCCGGAAACAGCCCAGATATCAATCCCATTGAGAATTTATGGGCGCACATGAAGCGGCAGCTGCGTAGTATGGACACATCATCTTTGCCTAAACTTGAGGCTGCAGCTATGGAGGCTATGGAGCAGTTTTAGTCCGTCTGTTCTGCAAAACTACGCCATCAGTCTCCCCAGACGCCTTAAGAAGATAATAAAGGTGAAGGGGAATGCCAGTAAATACTAAATTCAATGGTGAGTGTTAATTTATTTGTTTCTCCTTGCTAACCACAAGAATGTTTTCTTTTTTTAAGATGGAGTGAACACTTTCTGCACCTACTGTATATCCCTTGGTACAGAGGGATAGCCCTTTCAATGTCAGGAGAGGCAACAGCTCCCTGAACTTCTTCCAACCACTCTTCACTCTGGCCACAGAGCTAGCTCCAGCCCCACCTTCAGCATATAACATGTCTCCCAAATAACAAAACTATTCCACACAATCAAGAGACTCACCAGCAAGTTCAATCTTTTCACACATGCTCCACCTGCTTTCCCTAACACACTGCACATCTGAAATCAGCATTAACTTGCAGTCTACCACCGATACCAAAAAATCTCTTATGGTCCCACTTATCACAGACACTGCATACGATGGAAATACTTCCCAAGCCCTTGTGGCAAATGGCACAAGGCCATTCTCCCTCTTCTTTGACAGTACCGCCAACAGCCCTAGATACCATCACTTCTATTTTATCTGCATTTACTCTTATGCCCTTGTGCCCCATACCATCTCTCCACTTTCTAAATCTATCCTTCACCTCCCAATCATTACCTGCAATCATCACCAAATCATCAGCATACAACATCTCCCACAAGAGTCCATTTCTGAAGTCAGGTAAGAGGGCTTCAAGTACCATAATCAACAACACGGGACTCAAGACTAACCCCCGATGCACACCAACAGTCATGGAAAACTCATCACTCAGATCTCCATTCACCTCGTACCTGGGTGTTAGCACCCACATACTGTACATAGCCATGTCGACCCTAACCAGCCACTCCTCGATCCCAAGCTTTCTAATTGCTCACCTCACCACCTCTGCAAGAACTCTATCAAAGGCCTCCCCCAAATCAACAAAAACAAAGTACAGTTCCCTTTTCCTTCCTATATATTTTCCCTGAAGCTGTCAAACAATGAATATGGCATCAGTGGTCCCCTTGACCGGCATAAACCCAAATTGAATCTCATCAATATTCACTCTTCCTCTAGTCATACCTTCTAGAACTCTCTCCATTACCTTCGTTATCTGGTCTAAAAGCATCATGCCTCTATAATTTCCTCTTTCCAGGGCATCATCCTTCCCCATGTACACATTTACAATTACACTCTTCAGCCAATCATCTGGGACAACACACTTATATATAATCATATTTACCAGGTCAGTGACTAACCTCACTCCTATATCTCCCGAGGCTTTCAACATTTCAGCAGTCATCCCAGACACACTTGCTGCCTTCCCCACCTGTATCTTGCCTATTGCTCCGCTCACAGTTGCAGCATCAATCAAAGGACAAGGGCCAAACACTGGATCTGCTGGCTCCAAACCTTCCCTGTCCCAGTCACTCTCCTCATTCAACAACTGGCTGTAATGCCTTCTCCATGTGTTTTTAACCCCAGCTGCGCTCATCGCCTCATATGAGGCGATAAGCAGGCCACTCCTGGCCAAGCTGTTCACCTCATATGAGGCAATGGGTCTCGGCACTACGATTTCAAGCACAAGGAAGTGTCAGTGGTTTCCATGAGAACATTGAGTCTTGCTCTACACCATCAGAACTATTGCCAAACTCTGCCATACTACAGTTGCCAAATATTGCATATTTTTTTACCAGGAAACCATTTACTACGCTGGGTGGTAACCATATAACCAAACTATGGCGCCTGGTCGCTCAGTGGGTAATTATGGTGTTCCAATCAGACTGAGCTGATGAAGGTTTATATCCAAGGGGTGGTTGGGGTTTATTGCTCACATAATGCCACTCAGGGATGAGTGAGGCAGGTCACTCTCATCTTAAATGAGGCGTGTAGTGGCACAGGGCCTTACGCGCCACGCAATTAGTTTTGAGTAATTAAAGGTTAAAGTTGCTCAATGGTCACCGCATTATTTTTAAGATAAACCCTATGAATAATAAATGAAAATACAGCTCTTTAAAAGTCCTTTTTAATGGTATATATATATATTTTTACTTCCGTGAAAATAAAAATGCAAAATTATATATAAAAACACAAAACTTCCCTCCCATTCGTTTGTGCATTTTGAACAGGCATATAGGTGTATAATAACCTAATCACAAGAAAAATTACACAGAAATAAGGAAGCTGTTATAGTTTCACGATGACTACACCTGTTTGTTGAATTCTAACTGTAAATAATAATTATTGTAAATATTAATATTGTGTCATTACCTTATGTTTCTTTCCTGGAATGTGAGACATCATAATTATTTTTATAATACTCATCATTGTACTCAATAGTCCACTACACTGGCAAGAGGGACCAATAACACGAGCAGGAACCTGCTGCTTGGTCTTTCTACTAATGTAGGAATCCCCAATGTCTCTTTTTATCTTTTTAATGTTCTGTGCCCATGTCTCAGGCTTTCTTTGTCGTTTCAATGGTTGCTCGGGTGTATCCACTTCATATTCAGAACTAGTGGTATCCATTTTGAAGAGTATTATCCACCAAAAACACACAAAAAAAGCGAGTAATCCTGGGAAAGTGTCGCATGTGTGGTGGGAAAGTGTGACTGCTGTGGCGGGGACAGTAGAACGTACAGGACTGGTTGAGCAGCGGGAGCAAAAAATGGAGGCATTGGTTTGTTACACCCTCTTGATGGTGAAAGGAAAGTCCTGGAGTAGCTATTTACAGCCTTTAATTGTGAAGCACGGAGACAAGACGCTGCCCGTATAGAAGTTAGCCCTCGACTGACTGTACATATGTTTCTAGTTAGTTGGTCAAGCCTGGGAATGCTGATGACGTCTGCAGTTCTAGAAGGGGCACACAGTTGTGGAGGGGGATATATATATATACACGTATATACAGTATATATACAGTAGGCGCGGAAAGTATTCACTTTTTTTGCCGACATCATTCTTTTTCGCGTTAAGTGAAGTAGGGTCAATACTA
>JAGKTI010018694.1:0-17511 GCA_018397915.1 Birgus latro | reverse complement strand
TGTCCTTGAAGTCGAGGTTAAGGGGAAAAAAAATCGACAAATCAGAAGTTAATAATCCACAATTCCGTCTCAAGAGGAATCACAGTATTGAGAGATTTTACTTACGGAAATGTGGTTTTTGGTGTAACAGGAACCTTGATATTTTGTTTTTTTTCCGCCACGAGGCTCGACTTAATTTTTAACTGCTTGTGCTGGAGATAAAAAAAATCAGTTTTTAATTTTTTTGAGTGATCCTCACAATGTTTCAATCTATTTGTACTTAAAACCTAAGGTGCCAGCGCTCTATAAGTGTCAGAAGACTTCTTGTTATAATTCATAAATGTGACATTTTCATCCTCACAACTGCCTCCTTAGTTCTGAATATAATATTATGTGTTTTACTATCAACTTTGAGAACACTTGAGGAAGTTGCATATTCAGCGTTTTCGCCGAGAAACAAGCCTATTCAGATATTAGATTAAAAGAGAATGAACCTACCTCCAAAACGGAAGCTCTCACCCGGAACTATTTCTCAATTTGCACTACATCTTGTCATTGAAATCACGGCTAAGGAGAAAAAAAAAAATCGACAAATCAAAAGTTAATAATCCACAATTCCGTCTCAAGAGGAATCACAGAATTGAGATATTTTACCGAAGGAAATGTGGTTTTTGGTATAACAGGAACCTTGATATTGTGGATTTTTTTTTAATTGCCAAGTTACTCAACGTAATTTACAATTGCTTGTCCTGGAAAAAAAAAATCTATTTTTAAATTGTTTCGGTGATCCTCACAATGCTTCAAGCTTTTTGTTCTTAAAAACCGAAGGTACACCAGCTCTCTTTACGTGTCAGTCGACTTCTTGTTATCCTTCATAAATGTTACATTTTCACCCTCACAAGTGTCTTCTTAGTTCTGAATATAATATATCGTGTTTTACAATCAACTTTGAGAACATTTGAGGAAGATGCATTTTCAGCTTTTTCGCCGAGAAATACGCTTATTCAGCTATCATTAGATTAAAAGAGAGTGGACCTACCTCCTAAACGGATGCTATCAGCCGGAAATATTTCACAATTTGCACTACTTCTTGTCATTGAAGTCGAGGTTAAGGGGAAAAAAAATCGACAAATCAGAAGTTAATAATCCATAATTCCGTCTCAAGAGGAATCACAGTATTGAGAGATTTTTCTTAAGGAAATGTGGTTTTTGGTGTAACAGGAACCTTGATATTGTGTTTTTTTCCCCCGCCACGAGGCTCGATTTAATTTTTAACTGCTTGTGCTGGAGAAAAAAAAAATCAGTTTTTAATTTTTTTCAGAGATCCTCGCCATGTTTCAATCTAATTGTACTTAAAACCTAAGGTGCCAGCGCTCTATAAGTGTCAGAAGACTTCTTGTTATCCTTCAAAAATGTGACATTTTCATCCTCACAACTGCCTCCTTAGTTCTGAATATAATATTGTGTGTTTTACTATCAACTTTGAGAACACTTGAGGAAGTTGCATATTCAGCGTTTTCGCCGAGAAACAAGCCTATTCAGACATTAGATTAAAAGAGAATGAACCTACCTCCAAAACGGATGCTATCACCCGGAACTATTTCTCAATTTGCACTACATCTTGTCATTGAAATCACGGCGAAGGAGAAAAAAAAATCGACAAATCAAAAGTTAATAATCCACAATTCCGTCTCAAGAGGAATCACAGAACTGAGAGATTTTACTTATGGAAATGTGGTTTTGGTATAACAGGAACCTTGATATTGTGGATTTTTTTTTTATTGCCAAGTTAATCAACGTAAATTTCAACTGCTTGTGCTGGACAAAAAAAAATCTATTTTTAAATTGTTTCGGTGATCCTCACAATGCTTCAAGCTTTTCGTTCTTAAAAACCTAAGGTGCCAGCTCTCTTTACGTGTCAGACTACTTCTTGTTATCCTTCATAAATATGACATTTTCACCCCCACAAGCGTCTTCTTAGTTCTAAGTATAATATAATGTGTTTTACAATCAACTTTGAGAACACTTGAGGAAGTTGTATATTCAGCGTTATCGCCGAGAAATACGCTTATTCAGCCATCATTAGATTAAAAGAGATTGGACCTATCTCGAAAACGGATGCTATCAGCCGGAACTATTTCACAATTTGCACTACTTCTTGTCCTTGAAGTCATGGCTAATTGAAAAAAAAAATCGACATATCAGAAGTTAATAATCTAGAATTCCGTCTCAAGAGGAATCACAGTATTAAGAGATTTTACCTAAGGAAATGTTGTTCTTGGTGTAACAGGAACCTTGATATTGTGAAAATGTTCATTTTTTTTTTTTTTTTACTGCCACGAGGTTAGACGTAATTTNGAGGAAGTTGTATATTCAGCGTTTTCGCCGAGAAATAGGCTTATTCAGCCATCATTAGATTAAAAGAGATTGGACCTATCTCGAAAACGGATGCTATCAGCCGCAGCTATTTCACAATTTGCACTACATCTTGTCCTTGAAGTCATGGCTAATTGAAAAAAAAAATCGACATATCAGAAGTTAATAATCTAGAATTCCGTCTCAAGAGGAATCACAGTATTAAGAGATTTTACCTAAGGAAATGTTGTTCTTGGTGTAACAGGAACCTTGATATTGTGAAAATGTTCATTTTTTTTTTTTTACTGCCACGAGGTTAGACGTAATTTTAAACTGCTTCTTCTCGAGAAAAAAAATTAGTTTTTAAATTGTTTCGTTGATCCTCACAATGTTTCAAGCTTTTTGTTCTTAAAAACCTAGCGTGCCAGCTCCTTTTACGTGTCAGTCGACTTCTTGTTATCCTTCATAAATGTGACATTTTCACCCTGAAATATATTGTTTTGCAATCAACTTTGAGAACACTTGAACTTGCATATTCAGCGTTTTCACCGATAAATACGCTTTTTCAGCCATCATTAGATTAAAACAGAATTGACCTACCTCCAAAAAGGATGCTATCAGCAGGAATTATTTCTCAATTTGCTCTACTTCCTATCCTTGAAGTCTCGGTTAAGGGGAAAAAAAAGAAAGAAATCGACAAATCAGAAGTTAATAATCCACAAATCTGTCTCAAGAGGAATCACAGTATAGAAAGATTTTGCCTAAGGAAATGTTGTTTTTGAATTAACAGAAATCTTGATATTGTGAAATTGTTCGTTTATTTATTTATTTATTTTTTTTACCGCCACGATGCTCGACGTAATTTTCAACTGCTTGTGCTGAAGAAAAAAAAAAACAAGTTTTTAAATTGTCTCGGAGATCTTCACAATTTTTCAAGCTTCTTGTTCTTAAAAACCTAAGGTGCCAGCTATCTCTACGAGTCTGTCGACTTCTTGTTATCCTTCATAAATGTTACATTTTCACCCTCACAAGTGTCTTCTTAGTTCTGAATATAATATAACGTGTATTACAATCGACTTTGAGAACATTTGAGGAAGTTGCATATTCAGCGTTTTCGCCGAGAAATACGCTTATTCAGCCATCATTAGAATAAAAGAGAAGGGACCTACCTACAAAACGGATGCTATCAGCCGGAACTGTTACACAATTTGCACTACTTCCCGTCCTTGAAGTCACGGCTAAGGGAAAAAAAAAATTGACAAATCAGAAGTTAATAATCCAGAATTAAATCTCAAAGGAATCACAGTACTAATAGATTATACCTAAGGAAATGTTGCTTTTGGTGTAACTTGAACCTTGATATTGTGGATTTTTTTTTTTTTACTGCCAAGAGGATCGACGTCATTTTCAACTGCTTGTGCTGGAGAAAAAAAAAATCGAACTTTTTAAATTGTTTCGGTGATCCTCACAATGTTTCAAACTTTTTGTTCTTAAAAACCTAAGGTGCAAGCTCTCTTTACGTGTCAGACGACTTCATGTTTTCCTTCATAAATGTGACATTTTCACCTTCACTAGTGTCTTCTTAGTTCTGAATATAATGTAATGTGATTTACAATCATCTTTGAGAACACTTGAGGAAGTTGCATATTCAGCGTTTTCGAAGAGAAATACGCTTAATCAGGAATCGTTAGATTAAAAGAGATTGGACCTACATCCAAAACAGACGCTATCAGCCGGAACTATTTCACAATTTGCGCTACTTCTTGTCCTTGAGGTCACGGCAAAGGGAAAAAAAAACGGAAATCAGAAATTAATAATCCAGAATTCCGTCTCAAGAGGAATCACAGTATTAATAGATTTTACCTAAGGTAATGTGGTTCTTGGTGTAACAGGAACCTTGATATTGTGAAAATATTCGATTTTTTTTTTTTACCGCCACGAGGTTAGACTTAATTTTAAACTGCTTCTTCTCGAGAGAAAAAAATTGTTTTCAAATTGTTTCTGTGATCCTCACAATGTTTCAAGCTATTTGTTCTTAAAAACCTAAGGTGCCAGCTCTTTTTCGTGTCAGTCGACTTCTCGTTATCCTTCATAAATGTGACATTTTCACCCTCAAAAGTGTCTTCTTAGTTCTGAATGTAATATATCGTGCTTTACAATCAACTTTCAGAACATTTGAGGTAGTTGTATATTCAGCATTTTCGCAGGTAAATACGCTTTTTCAGCCATTATTAGATTAAAAGACAATGAACCTACATCCAAAACTGATGCTATGAGCAGGAACTTTTTATCATCTTGCACTACTTTTTGTCCTTGAAGTCTCGGCTAAGGGAAAAAGAAGAAATCGACAAATCAGAAGTTAATAATCCAGACCTCCGTCTCAGGAGGATCTCGGTATAGAAAGATTTTGACTAAGAGAATGTTTTTGGAAGTAACAGAAACTTTGATATTGCGAAAATGTTTTTTTTTTTTTTTACCGCCATAATGCTCGACGTAATTTTCAACTGCTTGTGCTGGAGAAAAAAAAATCGGTTTTTAATTTTTTTCTGTGATCCTTACAATGTTTCAAGCAATTTGTTCTTAAAAACCTATGGTGCCAGATCTCTTAACGAGTCAGTCGACTTCTTCTTATCCTTGATAAATGTGACATTTTCACCCTCACAAGTGTCTTCTTAGTTTTGAATATAATATAACGTGTATTACAATCAATATTGTGAACATTTGAGGAAGTTGCATATTCAGTGTTTTCGCCGAGAAATACGCTTGTTCAGCCATCATTAGATTAAAAGAGAATGGACCAACCTACAAAACGGATGCTATCAGCCGGAACTATTTCACAATTTGCACTACTTCTTGTCCTTGAAGTCAAGGCTAAGGGGAAAAAAATTGACAAATCAGAAGTTAATAATCCAGAATTCCGTCTCAAAGGAATCACAGTATTGAGAGATTATTCCTAAGGAAATGTGGTTTTTGGTATAACAGGAACCTTGATATTGTGGATTTTTTTTTTTACTGCCACGAGCTTCGACGTAATTTTGAACTGCTTGTGCTGGAGAAAAAAAAAATCGAAGTTTTTAAATGATCCTCACAATGTTTCAAACTTTTTGTTCTTAAAAACCTAAGGTACCAGCTCTCTTTACGTGTCAGACGACTTCTTATTTTCCTTCATAAACGTGACATTTTCACCCTCATAAGTGTCTTCTTAGTTCTGTGTATAATGTAATGTGTTTTACAATCAACTTTGAGAACACTTGAGGAGGTTGCATATTCAGCGTTTTCGCCGAGAAATACGCTTAATCAGCCATCGTTAGATTAAAAGAGATTGGACCTACATCCAAATCGGACGCTATCAGCCAGAACTATTTCACAATTTGCACTATTTCTTGTCCTTGAAGTCACGGCTAAGGGGAAAAAAATCGGAAATTAGAAATTAATAATCCAGAATTCCGACTCAAGAGGAATCACAGTATAAATTGAATTTACCTAAGGAAATGTGGTTCTTCGTGTAACAGGAACATTGATATTGTGAAAATATTCGATTTTTTTTTTTACCGCCACGAAGTTAGACGTAATTTTAAACTGCTTCTTCTCGAGAGAGAGAAAAATAGTTTTTAAATTGTTTCGGTGATCCCCACATTGTTTTAATTTATTTGTTCTTAAAAACCTAAGGTGCCAGCTCTTTTTTCGCGTCAATCGACTTCTTGTTATCCTTCATATATATGACATTTTCACCCTCACAAGTGTCTTCTTAGTTCTGAATATAATATATCGTGTTTTGCAATCAACTTTGAGAACACTTGAGGTAGTTGCATATTCAGCGTTTTCGCCGGTAAATACCCTTTTTCAGACATCATTAGATTAAAAGAGAATGGACCTACCTCCAAAACGGATGCTATCAGCAGGAATTTTTTCTCAATTTGCACTACTTTTTCTCCCTGAAATCTCGGCTAAAGGAAAAAGAAGAAATCGATAAATCAGAAGTTAAAAATCCAGAATTCCGTCTCAAGAGGAATCTCGGTATAGAACGGTTTTGCCTAAGGAAATCTTGTTTTTGAAGTAACAGAAACCTTGATATTGTGATTTTTTTTGTTTAACACCATAATGCTCGACCTAATTTTCAACTGCTTGTGCTGGAGAAAAAAAAAATTAGTTTTTAAATTTTTTCTTTCATCCTCAAAATATTTCAAACAATTTGTTCTTAAAAACCTAAGGTGCCAGATCTCTTTACGAGTCACTCGACTTCTTGGTATACTTGATAAATGTGACATTTTCACACTCACAAGTGTCTTCTTAGTTCTGAATATAATATAATGTGTTTTACAATCACCTTTGAGAACACTTCATGAAGTTGCATATTCAGCATTTTCGCCGAGAAATACGCTTATTCAGCCATCATTAGATTAAAAGAGAATAGACCTACCTCCAAAAAGGTTGCTATCAGCCGGAACAATTTCACAATTTGCACTAATTCTTGTCCTTGAAGTCTCGGCTAAGTGAAAAAAAAAAAAAATCGACAAATCAGAAGTTAATAATCCACAATTGCGTCTCAAGAGGAATCACAGTATTGAGTGATTTTACTTAAGGAAATGTGGCTTTTGGTGTAACAGGAACATTGATATTGTTTTTTTTTTTTTTTTGCCGCCACGTGGCTCGACTTAATTTTTAACTGCTTGTGCTGGAGAAAAAAAAATCAGTTTTTAAATTTTTTCACTGATCCTCACAATGTTTCAATCTAATTGTACTTAAAACCTAAGGTGCCTGCGCTCTATAAGTGTCAGAAGACTTCTTGTTATCCTTCATAAATGTGACATTTTCATCCTCACAACTGCCTCCTTAGTTCTGAATATAATATTATGTGTTTTACTATCAACTTTGTTCGTTTATTTATTTATTTTTTTTTTTTACCGCCACGATGCTCGACGTAATTTTCAACTGCTTGTGCTGAAGAAAAAAAAAACAAGTTTTTAAATTGTCTCGGAGATCTTCACAATTTTTCAAGCTTCTTGTTCTTAAAAACCTACGGTGCCAGCTATCTCTACGAGTCAGTCGACTTCTTGTTATCCTTCATAAATGTTACATTTTCACCCTTACAAGTGTCTTCTTAGTTCTGAATATAACATAACGTGTATTACAATCGACTTTGAGAACATTTTAGGAAGTTGCATATTCAGCGTTTTCGCCGAGAAATACGCTTATTTAGCCATCATTAGAATAAAAGAGAATGGACCTACCTACAAAACGGATGCTATCAGCCGGAACTATTTCACAATTTGCACTTCTTCTTGTCCTTGAAGTCACGGCTAAGGGGAAAAAAAATTGACAAATCAGAAGTTAATAATCCAGAATTCCGTCTCAAAGGAATCACAGTACTGATAGATTATACCTAAGGAAATGTGGCTTTTGGTGTGACTTGAACCTTGATATTGTGGATTTTTTTTTTTTTTTTTACTGCCAAGAGGATCGACGTCATTTTCAACTGCTTGTGCTAGAGAAAAAAAAATCGAACTTTTTAAATTGTTTCGGTGATCCTCACAATGTTTCAAACTTTTTGTTCTTAAAAACCTAAGGTGCAAGCTCTCTTTACGTGTCAGACGACTTCTTGTTTTTCTTCATAAATGTGACATTTCACCCTCACTAGTGTCTTCTTAGTTCTGAATATAATGTAATGTGATTTACAATCAACTTTGAGAACACTTGAGGAAGTTGCATAATCAGCGTTTTCGAAGAGAAATACGCTTAATCAGGAATCGTTAGATTAAAAGAGATTGGACCTACATCCAAAACAGACCCTATCAGCCGGAACTATTTCACAATTTGCGCTACTTCTTGTCCTTGGGGTCACGGCAAAGGGAAAAAAAACGGAAATCAGAAATTAATAATCCAGAATTCCGTCTCAAGAGGAATCACAGTATTAATAGATTTTACCTAAGGTAATGTGGTTCTTGGTGTAACAGGAACCATGATATTGTGAAAATATTCGATTTTTTTTTTTTTTTTACCGCCACGAGGTTAGACGTAATTTTAAACTGCTTCTTCTCGAGAGAGAAAAATAGTTTTCAAATTGTTTCGGTGATCCTCACAATGTTTCAAGCTATTTGTTCTTAAAAACCTAAGGTGCCAGCTCTTTTTCGTGTCAGTCGACTTCTTGTTATCCTTCATAAATGTGACATTTTCACCCTCAAAATTGTCTTCTTAGTTCTGAATATAATAAATCTTGTTTTACAATCAACTTTCAGAACATTTGAGGTAGTTGCATATTCAGCATTTTCGCAGGTAAATGCGCTTTTTCAGCCATTATTAGATTAAAAGACAATGAACCTACATCCAAAACTGATGCTATGAGCAGGAACTTTTTATCATCTTGCACTACTTTTTGTCCTTGATTTCTAGGCTAAGGGAAAAAGAAAAAATCGACAAATCAGAAGTTAATAATCCAGAATTCCGTCTCAAGGGGATCTCGGTAAAGAAAGATTTTGACTAAGGAAATGTTTTTTAAAGTAACAGAAACTTTGATATTGTGAAAATGTTTTTTTTTTTTTTTTTTTTACCGCTATAATGCTCGACGTAATTTTCAACTGCTTGTGCTGGAGAAAAAAAAAAATCGGTTTTTTAATTTTTTCTGTGATCCTCACAATGTTTCAAGCAATTTGTTCTTAAAAACCTAAGTTGCCAGATCTCTTAATGAGTCAGACGACTTCTTCTTATCCTTGATAAATGTTACATTTTCACCCTCACAAGTGTCTTCTTAGTTCTGAATATAATATAACGTGTATTACAATCAATTTTGTGAACATTTGAGGAAGTGTCATATTCAGTGTCTTCGCCGAGAAATACGCTTATTCAGCCATCATTAGATTAAAAGAGAATGGACCTACCTACAAAACGGATGCTATCAGCCGGAACTATTTCACAATTTGCACTACTTCTTGTCCTTGAAGTCAAGGCTAAGGGGAAAAAAATTTACAAATCAGAAGTTAATAATCCAGAATTCCGTCTCAAAGGAATCACAGTATTGAGAGATTATACCTAAGGAAATGTGGTTTTTGGTATAACAGGAACCTTGATATTGTGGATTTTCTTTTTTTTTACTGCCACGAGCTTCGACGTAATTTTGAATTGCTTGTGCTGGAGAAAAAAAATCGAAGTTTTGAAATTGTTTCGGTGACCCTCACAATGTTTCAAACTTTTTGTTCTTAAAAACCTAAGGTGCCAGTTCTCTTTACTTGTTAGACGACATCTTGTTATCCTTCATAAATATGACATTTTCACCCTCACAAGTGTCTTCTTAGTTCTGAATATAATGTAATGTGTTTTACAATCAACTTTTGAGAACACTTCAGGAAGTTGAAGATTCAGCGTTTTCGCCGAGAAATACGCTTAATCAGCCATCGTTAGATTAAAAAAGATTGGGCCTATATCCAAAACGGACGCTATCAGCCGGAACTATTTCACAATTTGCACTACTTCTTGTCCTTCAAGTCACGGCTAAGGGGAAAAAAAAAGAAACACGGAAATCAGAAATTAATAATCCAGAATTCCGTCTCAAGAGGAATCACAGTATTAATAGATTTTACCTAATCAAATGTGGTTCTTTGTGTAACAGGAACCTTGATATTGTGAAAATATTCGATTTTTTTTTTTCTGCTACGATGTTAGACGTAATTTTAAACTGCTTCATCTTGAGAGAAAAGAAAAAGTTTTTAAATTGTTTTGGTGATCCTCACAATGTTTCAAGCTATTTCTTCTTAAAAACCTAAGGTGCCAGCTCTTTTTACGTGTCAGTCGAATTCTTGTTACCCTTCATAAATATGGCATTTTCACCCTCACAAGTGTCATCTTAGTTCTGAATATAATATATCGTGTTTTACAATCAACTTTGAGAACACTTGAGGTAGTTGCATATTCAGCGTTTTCGCAGATAAATACGCTTTTTCAGCCATCATTAGATTAAAAGAGAATGGACCTACCTCCAAAACGGATGCTATCAGCAGGAACTTTTTCTCAATTTGCACTACTTTTTGTCCTTGAAGTCCCGGCTAAGGGGAAAAAAATGACAAATCAGAAGTTAATAATCAAGAATTCCGTCTCAAGATGAATCAGAGTATTGAAAGTTTTTACCTAATTAAATGTGGTTTTTGTGTATCAGAGACCTTGATATAATGATTTTCTTTTTTACTGCCACAAGGATCGACGTAATTTTCAACTGCTCGTGCTGGAGAAAAAAAAATCGGTTTTTAAATTTTTTCGGTGATCCTCACAATGTTTTACGCTATTTGTTCTTAAAAACATAATGTGCCAGCTCTCATTACGTGTCAGTCGACTTCTTGTTATCCTTCATAAATGTTACATTTTCTCCCTCACAAGTGTCTTCTTATTTCTGAATATTATATAATGTGTTTTACAATCAACTTTGAGAACACTTGAAGAAGTTGCATAGTCAGCATTTTCGCAGAGAAATGCGCATATTCAGCCATCATTAGATTAAAAGAGAATGGACCTACCTACAAAACGGATGCTATCAGCCGGAACTATTTCTCAATTTGCACTACTTCTTGTACTTCAAGTCACGGCTAAGGGAAAAAAAATGACAAATCAGAAGTTCAATATCTAGAATTCCGACTCAAAGGAATCTCAGTACTGATAGATTATACCTAAGGAAATGTGGATTTTGGTGTAACATGAACCTTGATATTGTGATTTTTTTTTTTTTACTGCCACGAGCTTCGAAGTAATTTTCAACTGCTTGTGCTGGAGAAAGAAAAATCGAATTTTTCAAATTGTTTCGGTGATCCTCACAATGTTTCAAACTTTTTGTTCTTAAAAACCTAAGGTACCAGCTCTCTTTACGTGTCAGACGACTTCTTATTTTCCTTCATAAACGTGACATTTTCACCCTCACAAGTGTCTTCTTAGTTCTGTGTATAATGTAATGTGTTTTACAATCAACTTTGAGAACACTTGAGGAAGTTGCATATTCAGCGTTTTCGCCGAGAAATACGCTTAATCAGCCATCGTTAGATTGAAAGAGATTGGACCTACATCCAAAACGGACGCTATCAGCTAGAACTATTTCACAATTTGCACTATTTCTTGTCCTTGAAGTCACGGCAAAGGGGAAAAAAATCGGAAATTAGAAATTAATAATCCAGAATTCCGACTCAAGAGGAATCACAGTATTAATAGATTTTACCTAAGGAAATGTGGTTCTTCTTGTAACAGGAACATTGATATTGTGAAAATATTCGACTTTTTTTTTTACCACCACGAAGTTAGACGTAATTTTAAACTGCTTCTTCTCGAGAGAGAGAAAAATAGTTTTTAAATTGTTTCGGTGATCCCCACAATGTTTTAATTTATTTGTTCTTAAAAACCTAAGGTGCCAGCTCTTTTTTCGCGTCAATCGACTTCTTGTTTTCCTTCATATATATGACATTTTCACCCTCAGAAGTGTCTTCTTAGTTCTGAATATAATATATCGTGTTTTGCAATCAACTTTGAGAACACAGGTAGTTGCATATTCAGCGTTTTCGCCGGTAAATACCCTTTTTCAGACATCATTATATTAAAAGAGAATGGACCTACCTCCAAAACGGATGCTATCAGCAGGAATTTTTTCTCAATTTGCACTACTTTTTCTCCGTGAAATCTCGGCTGAAGGAAAAAGAAGAAATCGACAAATCAGAAGTTAATAATCCAGAATTCCGTCTCAAGAGGAATCTCGGTATAGAACGGTTTTGCCTAAGGAAATCTTGTTTTTGAAGTAACAGAAACCTTGATATTGTGATTTTTTTTTTTTTACCGCCATAATGCTCGACCTAATTTTCAACTGCTTGTGCTGGAGAAAAAAAAAAATTAGTTTTTCAATTTTTTCTTTCATCCTCAGAATATTTCAAACAATTTGTTCTTAAAAACCTAAGGTGCCAGATCTCTTTACGAGTCACTCGACTTCTTGGTATACTTGATAAATGTGACATTTTCACACTCACAAGTGTCTTCTTAGTTCTGAATATAATATAATATGTTTTACAATCACCTTTGAGAACACTTCAGGAAGTTGCATATTCAGCATTTTCGCCGAGAAATACGCATATTCAGCCATCATTAGATTAAAAGAGAATAGACCTACCTCCGAAAAGGTTGCTATCAGCCGGAACAATTTCACAATTTGCACTAATTCTTGTCCTTGAAGTCTCGGTTAAGTGAAAAAAAAAAAAAAGAAATAGACAAATCAGAAGTTAATAATGCAGAATTCCGTCTCAAGAGGAATCAGAGTATTGAAAGATTTTGCCTATGGAATTGTTTTTGAAGTAACAGAATCCTTGATATTGTGAAAATGTTCGTTTTTTTTTTTTTTTTTACCGCCACGATGCTCGACGTAATTTTCAACTGCCTGTGCTGGAGAAAAAAAAAACGAGGTTTTTAAATTGTCTCGGAGATCCTCACAATATTTGAAGTTTTTTGTTCTTAAAAACCGAATGTACACCAGCTCTTTTTACGTGTCAGTCGACTTCTTGTTATCCTTCATAAATGTTACATTTTCACCCTCACAAGATTCTTCTTAGTTCTGAATATAATATATCGTGTTTTACAATCAACTTTGAGAACATTTGAGGAAGATGCATTTTCAGCTTTTTCGCCGAGAAATACGCTTATTCAGCTATCATTAGATTAAAAGAGAATGGACCTACCTCCTAAACGGATGCTATCAGCCGGAAATATTTCACAATTTGCACTACTTCTTGTCCTTGAAGTCGAGGTTAAAGGGAAAAAAAATCGACAAATCAGAAGTTAATAATCCACAATTGCGTCTCAGGAGGAATCACAGTATTGAGAGATTTTACTTAAGGAAATGTGGCTTTTGGTGTAACAGGAACCTTGATATTGTTTTTTTTTTTTTTTTTTGCCGCCACGAGGCTCGACTTAATTTTTAACTGCTTGTGCTGGAGAAATAAAAATCAGTTTTTAAATTTTTTCACTGATCCTCACAATGTTTCAATCTAATTGTACTTAAAACCTAAGGTGCCTGCGCTCTATAAGTGTCAGAACACTTCTTGTTATCCTTCATAAATGTGACATTTTCATCCTCACAACTGCCTTGAGGAAGTTGCATATTCAGCGTTTTCGCCGAGAAACAAGCCTATTCAGACATTAGATTAAAAGAGGATGAACCTACCTCCAAAACGGATGCTATCACCCGGAACTATTTCTCAATTTCCACTACATCTTGTCATTGAAATCACGGCGAAGGAGAAAAAAAAATCGGCAAATCAAAAGTTAATAATCCACAATTCCGCCTCAAGAGGAATCACAGAATTGAGAGATTTTACCTAAGGAAATGTGGCTTTTGGTATAACAGGAACCTTGATATTGTGGATTTTTTTTTTATTGCCAAGTTACTCTTCGTAATTTTCAACTGCTTGTGCTGGACAAAAAAAAAAACATCTATTTTTAAATTGTTTCGGTAATCCTAACAATGCTTCAAGCTTTTTGTTCTTAAAAACCTAAGGTGCCAGCTCTCTTGACGTGTCAGACTACTTCTTGTTATCCTTCATAAATGTGACATTTTCACCCCCACAAGTGTCTTCTTAGTTCTAAGTATAATATAATGTGTTTTACAATCAACTTTGAGAACACTTGAGGAAGTTGTGTATTCAGGGTTTTCGCCGAGAAATAGGCTTATTCAGCCATCATTAGATTAAAAGAGATTGGACCTATCTCGAAAACGGATGATATCGGCCGCAACTATTTCACAATTTGCACTACTTCTTGTCCTTGAAGTCATGGCTAATTGAAAAAAAAAAATCGACAAATCAGAAGTTAATAATCTAGAATTCCGTCTCAAGAGGAATCACAGTATTAAGAGATTTTACCTAAGGAAATGTGGTTCTTGGTGTAACAGGAACCTTGATATTGTGAAAATGTTCAATGTTTTTTTCTTTTTTTTGCTGCCACGAGGTTAGACGTAATTTTAAACTGCTTCTTCTCGAGAAAAAAAAAAATAATTTTTAAATTGTTTCGGTGATCCTCACAATGTAACAAGCTTTTTGTTCTTTAAAAAAATAAGGTGCCAGCTCTTTTTACGTGTCAGTCGACTTCTTGTTATCCTTCTTAAAGGTGACATTTTCACCCTCACAAGTGTCGTCTTACTACTGAATATAATATATTGTTTTACAATCAACTTTGAGAACACTTGAAGTTGCATATTCAGCGTTTTCACCGATAAATACGCTTTTTCAGCCATCATTAGATTAAAACAGAATTGACCTACCTCCAAAAAGGATGCTATCAGCAGGAACTCTTTCTCAATTTGCTCTACTTCCTATCCTTGAAGTCTCGGCTAAGGAAAAAAAAAAGAAATCGACAAATCAGAAGTTAATAATCCACAAATCTGTCTCAAGAGGAATCTCAGTATAGAAAGATTTTGCCTAAGGAAATGTTGTTTTTGAATTAACAGAAATCTTGATATTGTGAAAATGTTCGTTTATTTATTTATTTATTTTTTTTACCGCCACGATGCTCGACGTAATTTTCAACTGCTTGTGCTGAAGAAAAAAAAACAAGTTTTTAAATTGTCTCGGAGATCTTCACAATTTTTCAAGCTTCTTGTTCTTAAAAACCTAAGGTGCCAGCTATCTCTACGAGTCAGTCGACTTCTTGTTATCCTTCATAAATGTTACATTTTCACCCTCACAAGTGTCTTCTTAGTTCTGAATATAACATAACGTGTATTGCAATCAACTTTGAGAACATTTGAGGAAGTTGCATATTCAGCGTTTTCGCCGAGAAATACGCTTATTCAGCCATCATTAGAATAAAAGAGAAGGGACCTACCTACAAAACGGATGCTATAAGCCGGAACTATTTCACAATTTGCACTACTTCTTGTCCTTGAAGTCACATCTAAGGGAAAAAAAGAATTGACAAATCAGAAGTTAATAAGCCAGAATTCCGTCTCAAAGGAATCACAGTACTGATAGATTATACCTAAGGAAATGTGGCTTTTGGTGTAACTTGAACCTTGATATTGTGGATTTTCTTTTTTTACTGCCAAAAGGATCGACGTCATTTTCAACTGCTTGTGCTGGAGAAAAGAAAAATCGAACTTTTTAAATTGTTTCGATGATCCTCACAATGTTTCAAACTTTTTGTTCTTAAAAACCTAAGGTGCAAGCTCTCTTTACGTGTCAGACGACTCCTTGTTTTCCTTCATAAATGTGACATTTTCACCCTCACTAGTGTCTTCTTAGTTCTGAATATAATGTAATGTGATTTACAATCAACTTTGAGAACACTTGAGGAAGTTGCATATTCAGCGTATTCGCCGAGAAATACGCTTAATCAGCCATCGTTAGATTAAAAGAGATTGGACCTACATCCAAAACAGACGGTATCGGCCGGAACTATTTCACAATTTGCGCTACTTCTTGTCCTTGAGGTCACGGCAAAGGGAAAAAACGGAAATCAGAAATTAATAATCAAGAATTCCGTCTCAAAAGGAGTCACAGTATTAATAGATTTTACCTATGGTAATGTGGTTCTTGGTGAAACAGGAACCTTGATATTGTGAAAATATTCGATTTTTTTTTTTTTTACCGCCACGAGGTTAGACGTAATTTTAAACTGCTTCTTCTCGAGAGAAAAAAATAGTTTTCAAATTGTTTCGGTGATCCTCACAATGTTTCAAGCTATTTGTTCTTAAAAACCTAAGGTGCCAGCTCTTTTTCGTATCAGTCGACTTCTTGTTATCCTTCATAAATATGACATTTTCACCCTCACAAGATTCTTCTTAGTTCTGAATATAATATATCGTGTTTTAATATCAACTTTCAGAACATTTGAGGTAGTTGCATATTCAGCATTTTCGCAGGTAAATACGCTTTTTCAGCCATTATTAGATTAAAAGACAATGAACGTACATCCAAAACTGATGCTATCAGCAGGAACTTTTTCTCAAATTGCACTACTTTTTGTCCTTGAAGTTTCGGCTAAGGGAAAAAGAAGAAATCGACAAATTAGAAGTTAATAATCCAGAATTCCGTCTCAAGAGGATCTCGGTATAGAAAGATTTTCCCTATGGAAATGTTTTTGAAGTAACAGAAACTTTGATATTGTGAAAATGTTTTTTTTTTTCCTTTACCGCTATAATGCTCGACGTAATTTTCAACCGCTTGTGCTGGAGAAAAAAAAATCGGTTTTTAAATTTTTTCTGTGATCCACACAATGTTTCAAGCAATTTGTTCTTAAAAACCTAAGGTGCCAGATCTCTTAACGAGTCAGTCGACTTCTTCTTATCCTTGATAAATGC
Organism: Birgus latro; assembly: GCA_018397915.1. Lineage (NCBI taxonomy): Eukaryota > Metazoa > Arthropoda > Malacostraca > Decapoda > Coenobitidae > Birgus > Birgus latro. The sequence goes on along the minus strand of JAGKTI010018694.1, from coordinate 872 downwards.
TACATTTTCACCCTCAAAAGTGTCTTCTTAGTTCTGAGTTTAATATAAAGTGTATTACAATCAATTTTGTGAACATTTGAGGAAGTTGCATATTCAGTGTTTTCGCCGAGAAATACGCTTATTCAGCCATCATTAGATTAAAAGAGAATGGACCTACCTACAAAACGGATGCTATCAGCCGGAACTATTTCACAATTTGCACTACTTCTTGTCCTTGAAGTCAAAGCTAAGGGGAACAAAATTGACAAATCAGAAGTTAATAATGCAGAATTCCGTCTCAAAGGAATCACAGTATTGAGAGATTATTCCTAAGGAAATGTGGTTTTTGGTATAACAGGAACCTTGATATTGTGGATTTTTTTTTTTTTTACTGCCACGAGCTTCGACGTAATTTTGAACTGCTTGTGCTAGAGAAAAAAAAAATCGAAGTTTTTAAATTGTTTCGGTGATCCTCACAATGTTTCAAACTTTTTGTTCTTAAAAACCTAAGTTGCCAGCTCTCTTTACTTGTCAGCCGACTTCTTGTTATCCTTCTTTAAAGTGACATTTTCACCCTCACAAGTGTCTTCTTAGTTCTAAATATAATGTAATGTGTTTTATAATCAACTTTGAGAACACTTGAGGAAGTTGCATATTCAGCGTTTTCGCCGAGAAATACGCTTATTCAGCCATCATTAGATTAAAAGAGAATAGACCTACCTCCAAAAAGGTTGCTATCAGCCGGAACAATTTCACAATTTGCACTAATTCTTGTCCTTGAAGTCTCGGCTAAGTGAAAAAAAGAAATAGACAAATCAGAAGTTAATAATGCAGAATTCCGTCTCAAGAGGAATCAGAGTATTGAAAGATTTTGCCTAAGGAATGGTTGTTTT
>JAGKTI010018693.1:0-17514 GCA_018397915.1 Birgus latro | reverse complement strand
TTAAGCTTTTGGTCAGCATTTCAAGCTTCCTGAGAGATTCCTGCCTCGAGCCACACCACCACAATCACAAGTTATTCTCTATAGACTCTTTCACTACCCTGCCCTGAGTGAATGGACAATAGGGAGATAAATGAGCTGGTGGTGATTTGATGATGAAGGAATGATGGTTTGTCCAGTATTTTTAGCATGTAGATTCGTTCCCTGACTATTTTCTATACATCCGTCCCTCGCTGGTGACAAAATATGAGTTGACAGAGTGGGATTTAGTACAGTAGAAGGGTATGTGCGTGAGATGGAGGGGTGGAGGAGAAAGGGGGAGACCCAGGAGGAGATGGAGGGATGGGGTGGAGAGAGATATGAGAGAGGGGGATGTGAGTTGGAGGGAGAGCAGCCAAATGACTGAGGACAGGGTGACATGGAGGCAATTTATTTGTGGCCACCCCTTACGTGATTGAAGTGCCTGGTTATAGATAAGACTGACAGACACGTAGATAGGCAGAGAGACAGACAGACAGACAGATGGACAGACAGACAGATAGATAGACAGGCAGACAGATGGATAGACAGGAGTAATAAAACAAAGAATCAGACAATATTTCGAAGCTTTCCACTCAGTCCTGCCCTCATTCTCTACCAAAGCCACAGTATTTAAGTAACGCCTCTCCCTTGCTGGCCTGTCTTAAAGAAACCGGACAGTGATGGAGAGAGTGGAAATAAAAGAATGGAGAATCAGTCAGTGTTTTAAGTTTTAAGCTGGTAGTCGGTATGCTAAGTTTATATGCTCACCCACAGCACGACAGCCATGATGATTATTGATGAAGAATAATTCCATCCTTGGGTGGAGTGAAGGAGGCTGAGAATGACTGAATGTGTGATATAATTAGTGAAAGGAAAAAGGAACTGGCCCATATTAGTTTTCACTTTCATCCCCTCCCTCACCCACAGCTCGCCCCTCCCTCTCCCTCTCTCTCTCTCTCGAGTTGTAACTATGATGAGAGGGCTAAAATGAATGAAAAATGATGGGCTAAGTGGTAACTATACTCCTTTCACCTTAGCTTGGTCCAGATTTTCGTCCTTTTGCAGCTTATTTCACGTAGGTCAGTGTCGGAATTAGACAATGCTACAACGGCTCTACATCCTTTCGCCGCAGCACTTCTTCCTGACTATCATCGCATTCCAGTGTTAGTCTACAGTTACAACTCAACACTCAAGACGGAGAGATGGCATTCTGAGGCCAGGTTAGAGTGTGTGGTGAAAGGGAAAGCGAATCGGCCTACACTGTTAGCCTCTCACGCTTATAATTCAGCAGCAAACAGGAATCAGAAGTGATGCGCGGATATGACACAAGTCTGGGTTTATCAGGAGTTAATCAGCGAGTTGTCAGGTGTTCTTGTTTATCAGTCAGTCAGCCTGTCATCAGATGGCGGGTGATGATGATGATGATGATGATGATGATGATGATGGTACTAAAGCCTAAGCATTTCCCCTCTGCAAGCTAAAATTCAGACTAAGCTAAGCAGATGCATATTGTCAACTGTGAAGCTAACAGAGTATTATAAACAACACAGAAACCCCGTGACCTACAGGACAAGAGGGCGTGGGGGCACCGAATGTGAGGCTTGGCCCTCCCCTTACGAACCTCACCTCCTTCACCACTACAATGGAAGGATTGGGACCACAGCATAAGAAAATAGTTTTGTTTCTCCATTACAGAAGGTGGCTGCCAGAGATCGAGCAGCGTGGAGATCCGCCATTAGGTGACCGAGACCGAAACAGAAGGACCTACTGTGGCCAAGAGTGAAAATGCCTGTCTCTCTCTCTCTGGTATTATCAGTCTTTCATAAATCACTCAGCTCTGCAAGTGTTTTCCCCAGTATTTCTCTCTACCTATGACCTCCAGTTTTACATGCAGTCTGACCAGGCATCTCGAAATAAACGGATCTTAACTTTGGCTCTCTCTCTCTCTCCAATCGAAAACACATTAAAAAATTTCCCCTTCACGCCTTGCATTGCCCTTCTACCGCAGATATATGATTAGATTTATCTCATTTAATTATCAACCTATTAACCTACCTACCTATCTATCTATCTGTCCACCTATCTACCTGTCTGTCTGTCTACTTGAGCGACCACGAGATTGTTTTATCAATATAGGACGCACGAATTAGTGATGGAGTGTAGCGCTTGCCAGTATGTCCAGCCTTCTTAACCTGTCCCTGTAACCTGGGAAAGGGGTTGGGATCCTGGGAGAGGGGTGGGGATGGTGGGAGATGGGTGGGGATGCTGGGAGAGGGGTGGGGATGCTGGGAGAGGGGTGGGGATGCTGGGAGAGGGGTGGGAATGCTGGGAGATGGGTGGGGATGCTGGGAGAGGGGTGGGGATGCTGGGAGAGGGGTGGGGAAGCTGGGAATCGGTGCGGAAGAAAGGAGATGGATAAGGATGCTGGGAGTGAGGCAGGGATGGCTCGAGGAGTATGTAATTTGGGGGAGGGGTAAAGGTAATTTTGACCAACTCTCTCTCACTCTCTCTCTCTCTCTCTGTATTCTCTCTCTCTCTCTCTCTCTCTCTCTCTCTCTCTCTCCCCCCCTCTCTCTCTCTCTTCTCTCTCTCTCTCCACTTTGAATGCTGGATCATTGCAATAGATTAAACCCCGGCCGAACAGCCTCTGCCCAGAAGGGGACACGGAAGAGTTTTATGTTGCGGAGGCGCTCCGGAGGAGTTTGCCGTAATTTGTTTTATGTTTACTCTCTAGTGTGATATATTGCGAAAATGATATACTAAATCTGATAAACAACGTCTCCGATATTTGTGACGAGTGGGTTGAGTCCTGGCGTGTCACCTCTGGCGCTTCAGCCTACCAAACTGAGCTTGTTGCTATCCTTGGTGCTCTTCGCCATGCCGATCGCCACTTTCATCGGCGCATCATTATACATACAGACTCCCTCTCTTCTATACATGGCCTGCAGCAGCTCAATTTCACAGACAACAGGTTCGTACTCACCTCCATCCTGGCTGTTGCAACTACCATCGCTAGCCGGGGAGGTGAAATTTATCTACACTGGATTCCTGGACACGTTGGAATTATGGGCAATGAGCGTGCTGATGCTGCTGCTCACCTCGCCTGCACTCTCCCTATCGTCACCTTTCCGTTACTACCTAGCTTATCTCGCATCTTGCGACAAGTAACTGACGCTGTCCACCGTCTTTCCCGGGAAGATCATCAATTACAGGTATACAAAGGCTCTCGCTCTGCCACCTGGTATGCCATTGCTACAACCTATACTGTTATGCTACGTATTTGTGGGTCGGTTTCTCGCCCTCAAATACGCAGGCTACAGCGGGTCCCTATTCTAGACTGGGAGTAACTCCAAAGAGTAGGACTGGACACAAAAACAAGGCAGTAAGTATTACACACATGTATTCCAGATATTTCCCAAAGAACAATAGTACATCACAAATATATTACAACTAGGTTGGTCGGGGGTAGGTTAACTCTGTACACAAATGGAATCTGTCACTATACCGACTGGTAGAAATATGGTACTATTTACCCAACACTTATGGCACATACAATACACTTATAATTTAAGACACAGGAATGAATTTACTATAATTTCCTAAACCCGTATAGGGCTGGACGGCACTGTATATGAGTTACATTAACACCTGTGTCACAGATACCTGGTGGCCGGAAGTCTATCTCAGGTAGTGTTGCCCGTAGTGATCACTGGCAGGGGGGACTGTGATATTTTGGTATACCCTGACTAACGTACCTGGACACGGGGGTGGGTGGAGATTTAATGCACAAAGGGGAGGCACGATGGAAATAGCATGGACTCCTTCTGCTGGTCACATAAGGGTTTCACTCGCGTGCCTGTGGGTTGGGGAGGGAGAGTGTAAATAACAAGGGAATGGCACAACCGACACAACATTAATGTTCTGTTGGTCACGAAGACTGTCCGAGACGTGGGACTCTACCCGAGATATAGGTCAGGCCACGTTCTAGCTATTAGGCTCGTCCAATCTTATATTCTGGGTTCCTGGTCACTTAAACTCGAGAATACACTATAGGGGATCACTCGTAATGTATACGTTAATGCACACAAATATCTGGGTCGAAAGAGCACACACATATGTAAAATCCACTCACTTTGTTACCACTGGTGGGCCCTAGGTTGATTCCTCCGTCCGGAGGAAGGGCAGAGTGGCGCGCCCTTGGACAGGGCCCCACACGAAGTCGTGGGGCTAGGGGCTTGGCCCGGAGAGAGCCAGAAGACGGGCCTGTCATTGGGTCTGAGAGAGACTCAGGAAGGCCTCGCCCACAGGTAAGTCGTGCCCTGGTGTTCGGGGCAACTCCCGGGGCAACTGGGGACCCAGGGCACTGGAACCCGGGGCAGCTGGACTGCAGCAACTGCTAGAGGGCGGTGTCGCCGACAGGGTCGTCTCACGGGAACCTTGGGCCGGGGGAGTAGTGGACAGGGCCCGTCGTTGGCTGCGGGGACTCTGCTTCGGCCACTGTTCACCCTGGTGGAGTTGCAGGGAACCAAGACCTTGTGTGAGGCCTTGCCACGTCCCGGGTGAAGAGTCCTCTCTGGCTGCAGGTCCTCCTGTAGAAGGGAAGCGGACGGTGGCCTGCTTTACACCTGGCCCGACGTGACTTATGGCCAACGTCGTGGTAGCACAGGGGGCATCAGCTTCAGGGCGGCTAGTGGCCTGCTCTGCCTCTGACCTGACGTGACTTATGGCCGACGTCTGGGTTGCACAGGGGACGACAGCTTCAGGGCGGCTAATGGCCTGCTCTACCTCTGGCCTGACGTGACTTATGGCCGACGTCTGGGTTGCACAGGGGACGAGAGCTTCAGTGCGGCTTATGGCCTGCTCTACCTCTGGCCTGACGTGACTTATGGCCAACGTCTGGGTTGCACAGGGGACAACAGCTTCCGTGCGGCTAATGGCCTGCCTTACCTCTGGCCCGACGTGACTTATGGCCGACGTCGGAAGGGCACAGGAGGTGGGAGCTCTGGTGCGGCTAATGGCCCGTACCGGTGAGCTGGGAGCACTAGCAGCAGAGGGACGGACTGTGGCCGATCCTGCCTCATGCCCAGTACGGCTTATGGCCGGTACTGCGGCGCCACTCTGGGGGGAACGCCTACAGGAGGCAGACGACTTATGGCCAGTCCTGCCCGGCCGACACACGTCCGTGTCGCGGCCCTGTGGCGGGGATGCAACCGGGGAACGGACTGTGGCCGGTTCTGCCCCGTACCCGGTACGACTATGGCCGATACCGCGGCGTTGCGTGGAGTTGTAAACTCCACCCCTTACCTGGTGAGTGGAGTTCCGGCCGGAGACTAGGTGCCGGCGACTGCTACCTTTCCGGGTCACCACCTGGGCGCAAGAGGGGTGCCGGGAAGTGATACAGGTACGCCGTTCCTGTTCCCAGCCGCTCTGTGTCAGCGGCGATCCCCCGGTGGTACTGGGGGGGTTGGGGGTGCTGGTGTTGTCTGCTCCGGCCGCCATGTTGTCTGTGGCTCCAACCCCTAACTCCTGTATTTCATATACACCTGTTGATGTACCCACCGGCACACCCAATCACCTTCTTGTCAAGCTTCGCCGGTTGCGTCTGGGATATCCATGCTATAACCAGATGACTGGTGGAAACCCGGAGCCGTGCCCTCACTGCTTCGGCATTAGTGCAACGCCTCTGTTACATTATATTCTTGACTGTCCCGCAACATATTGTCTTCGGCGTGGCCTTGGTGAGCAGCTTCTACCAGGGATGACAACTATCGTTTGGCTGCAGAGACTATTGCTCGGGCACCTGCCTCTGTGATTCTGGGGGTTGTGGCTACCTACCCTCCCCCACGTTAACCTGTAACCCTAAATCTTTGTACAGCTTTTCTCTGACGGGCTTTTGCTTTTGCCCGTGTCCTCCCAATGGGGAGGCAAATCTAAATCATCATCAGCAACGTCTCCGAATCAGTCCAATGGTAGGAAATAGTTTTAATACTTGATACTTTAATACTCGAGAGGGGTCCCAACGGTGGTTAGCATTACGGTGGCTAGAATTTAGCTGTTTTGTTTGGTGGTTCAGTAAGGTTAGAAATAGGTTAGGTTATGTCAGGTCAGGTTATCTAACAGACTTGTACACCATTCCACTTTTCATTACTGTCTTCAGAAAGGTAAGACTGTGATTAGTATTACGGCAATTAGAATTTAGCGGCGACTTTCGTAAGCTAGAATTTAGCTGTTTTGTTTGGGGGTTCAGATAGGTTAGAAGGAGGTTAGGTTAGGTTAGGTCAGGTCAGTTTAGGTTAGGTTAGGTTAATACCGCTAAAGTTCAGCTTAAACCGCTAGGGTTTAGCGCGTATGTTTGATTTTCAGGTATGTTAGACAAAGTATCACACAAAAGAAAAGAAACATTTTTAAAAGTTGCAAATGCATTTCGTGAATGTTACGGTACTTACTAGTTATATGAATATGGTATCAGTATAAACAAAGATACGATTTGGGGAGGAGGCGGGTGATACTCCTGTTTCATACTTTTAACCCCGAGGGACCTGTTCGCGCGCCGTACAAGGAACCTCTTCGCTTTAAAACTACGGCTGGAGCGACGAAGAGCTTGCTCGTGGGAAGAAGTAGTTTAATACTACCAGCCTAAGCCGTGCGCCTCACCCCCCCTCTCCTCCCATCACCTTCCCCCCTCTACCTGAGCACCTCTCACCACACCAAGCTGACAGCCTTCGACGCCTCCTCCTGAACTTTCAAGACATCTCGTCAGGACCGGCAGACATCGGCCACACCGCATACCTGGCACACGAGATCCACACCACCGGACCACCTATTCGCCAACCATCTCGGAGATAAACCCCAAAGAACGGGCTGAAGAAGACCAGCAGGTCCAGGACATGCTCAATGCCGGCGTCATATCTCCATCCACTAGCCCTTGGTCCTCCCCAGTCGTCTTGGTTAAAAAGAAAGACGGCACCATGTGATTCTGTGTGGACTATAGGCAATTAAACAACGTAACCACCAAGGACTCCACACCCCTGCGCAGGATAGACGACTCTCTCGACTCCCTGTAATCCTATGTAATCCTATCCTGGTTCTCCATCCTCGACCTGCAATCGGGATTCTGGCAGGTCCCAGTGCATCCTGAAGACAAGGGTAAAACAGCGTTTTCCACCAGCAACGGAAAACATTACGAGTTCAACGTCCTCCCTTTTGGCCAATGCAACGCCCCCGCTACATTCTCCTGGCTAACGGAATCAGTTCTCAACGGCCTTACCTGGGAGATATGCCTGGCATACCTCGACGACGTCATTATTTTCAGTTCGACATGGGCCATCCACCTCCACCACCTTCAACAAATCTTCCTCAGGATCCGGCAGGCAGGGCTCAAGTTCAGGCCGTCAAAATGCGTCTTGGCTCAACGGTCCGTCTTCTTCCTGGGACATGTCATCTCCAAGAAAGGCATAGCACCCGACCTGGACAAGCTGCGTGCTATCACAGACCTACCCCTACCCCGAGACGTCCACGAGGTCCGTGCCTTCATCGGCCTCGAAACATACTACCGGCGCTTCGTGAAGGGCTTTGCCGACATAGCAAAACCCCTACACAACATGACAAGAAAGGGCGAATCCTTTACCTGGACAGAAGACCGTGTGCAAGCTTTTCACAACCTCATGACCCAACATATCACCGCCCCGATCATCGCATTCCCCGACTACACCCTGCCCTTTCACCTATACGCCGATGTATCCTTAGTAGCAATCAGTGCTGTCCTTGCTCAAGTCCAAGAAGGATGGGAACACATCATTGCCTGCACCAGCCATACCCTCAACCAGGCAGGAAAGAACTACGCCGCCACCAAATGGAAATGCCCGAGCATCATCTGGGCTTTGGACCACTTCCGTGCCTACCTGTCCGGCACCCACGTCACCATAATTACGGACCACCAGTCCCTTCAGTGGGTCAGAGACCCACAATGCCCAACTGATCAGATGGAGAGAAGCACTTGAAGAGTTTAACTTTGACATAGCGTACAAACCAGGATAACTACACGCCAATGCCGACGCCTTAGCCAGACTATCCATCAATGCCATCAGCGCCACCCTCAGCCTCATACAGCAATGGCAAAACAAAGATCGGCCTGGGTGGATTCCACACCACATATTCTCTAAGCTCCACCGGCATGGCAACCAACTGTTCACACACTCGGGGCACATAACGCCAGACACCATCCTGGACACCATGACCCATTTACACTCAGACAGCGGAATGCATCTCGGAACTGAGAAACTACTGTAAGTTTTCAACGACATGTATTGGACACCAAGCCCCTCTCACTTAGCCAAACAAGTTATCCAGGCCTGCCGGGCTTGCTCACTCGGTAATGATGCCATAAGGACACCCGGCCCGTCCGGCAACATCACCGCAAATAAGCCGTGGACATAGTCAGACCCCTTCCACCCAAATCAGGCTACAAATTCATCATCGCTTTTGTAGACACAAACTCCAAATTCCTGATCACCTGTCTAGCCAAAGAACACCACGCCGTCGCCATGGCCAATGCCCTCGTCCGCCACGTGCTCCCCTACTTCGGCATTCCCCAGGCCCTCCACTCAGACAACGCCCCAGAATTCACCAGTAAGGTATGGAGGGAACTCGCTGAAATCTTCAGATACAAATTCTCCCACTCCTCCCCACTCTGGCCACAGGGTAATCGCATATGCGAGAGGAGACACCGCACCCGACTCAACCAAGTACGAACCAGGATACAAGAAACACAGAACGAAGACTGGCCAGCCCACGTAAAAATCGTGAAATGGGGAATGAATACCTGCCCCCGCGAAGACGGCGTTACTCCTCACGAACGAGAATTCAAAGAAACACCACTCCTCCCACCACTCCACCACCACCTACAACCACCCGCCACCTCCCCCACGTCCGACCCCCTTCACCACCTCAAGAGCCGACTACACTACCTATAAAATAACCACGACCTCCAACCTCACACCACCCCACACAGTCCTTACAAGCCCGGGGACTCCATCATGGTGGCCCAATTGCCAGTCCCTACCAAACTGTCACCCCGATTCATGGGACCGTTCATAATCATAAATATACCCAACCCTTACCAAGTAACCATTCAATACCACAACACCACCTGCACCTACCGCAATCGCCACGTGCGTCCTTTCCGATCACCTCCGACCCCTCCACCACGCCACGCTCACCCTCAGCACACAGCACCACCACGCTCCCCCCCGACCATTCCATTGACTCATATACATGCTATTTCACACCTTCACACTCTTCACCCTCACCCAGGCCTCCCTTCACAATCACGTCTCCCACCATACCCCCCTCCGACCCCTCGCCCTCTCCCCAGACCCCCTACTTGCCTCCAGCGACCTCACCTCCCACCTCACCCCTCACGGCCGCGCCACCATCCCTAACCCCTACACCACATGGCCAGCACTCCACGCCACCTTCACCTGCCCTCACCCCCGCCACTCCCAGAACCGGACACCTCACATCCCACCCACACGCCCCTCACCCTCACTCACTCCTCACTCCACACCCACACCCCACACCAGGTTCCACTGTAGTTCCCCTTCCTCAACCACTACCACTTAACACAACAACCACGCCATCCAGATCAAGAACCCCTCACCCCCACCCAGCCAACTACAACGAGATCGGGCCGCGTCTCCCGCCCACCTGCAAGATACGCGCCAACACCCTCACCACCACCGACACCACCCACACGATCGTCGCCCATTTCACCCACACCCAATACTTTCCCCCTGACCCTAAAAATACACCACGCAGAATGGAAAATTCCAGTAGCCCGGCCCACCAGGACGATTAGGCCCTATTCACACTGTAGGGACGGTCACGCTCCTGTCACGCTCCACTCTCGCTCCGCTCACGGTCCTGGTGCATTCACACGTCCGGTCCGCTCTCGCTTCACTCACGGTCCACTCTCGCTCTGGTCAAAATATCTTTTGAATGGATCGTGAGCGAAGCGTTCTTTGACCGTTACTGCCAGTGTGAATGCTTCCACTGAAATGCATGTAAAAATATTCGACTGGACTGTGAGCGGAGCGCAACCGTCCCTATAGTGTGAATTGGGCCTTAAGGCACCCCCCCACGACCTCATAAAACCCAGGCGACCTCACGTGTCTCCAGTATTCAGCCTACAGCCACCGGTCTATCACCTTACTCCCTGCCACCAAGATGAAGATCAGACACGTGCTGTGGACCTCCGCCCAGGGAGACAAACACTGACTGAAGGGAGCATCGGAGCTACTACACCTCCTGCAGGAGACAACCCATACCTCCACCCTGGAAATCGTCTACCATCCACACCTGGAGCCAAACCGCCCTACACGCCACTGGACTGAATTACTTCACCACCTCACGCCCTCCCACCAGATGTCCACATCGGACACATACCACCTCCAGCCATGGGGACGTGACTTTTCACCTGCGACGGTGGTAAAATACCCACCCCAAGGGCACACCACAGAGAGGCGTGTGAATGAGAGGAAGAAACACTGACCCTAGGAGAAGACCACAGGGAGGTGTGTAAGGGCCCCAAGCCAGATGGGCCACATCCCCCACCACCATGCGCCCCTCTTACCCTCAACGAAGCCAGCGGTGAGTACACTGCCCCATCACACTACACACCAGCCGGACCAACACTTGCCAGCATCGGGGTGGGACTAGTGCTCTCACAGTCCCCAGTAGGACCATGGCAACGTCCACCGGACTTGCCGGAGAAGGAATGTCCAACGGACTTTCCTCACCTACGGACCCCGCAGAGAGCAGAACTGCAGCAACGTCCACCGGACTTGCTGGGGAAGGACTTCCCTCGTCTGCAGCCCACCATCAGGAGCAGGACTGCGGCAATGTCCACCGGACTTGCCAGAGAAGGAACGTCCACCAGACTTCACCTGCCGTCCCAGGAACAAGTGGAACCGCGGCAACGTCCACCAGACTTGCCGGGAGGGAAAGTCCACCAGACTTGCTACATCTACTACCCCTGAGGCTCCCATCGAGGGTAGCATCCCTTGCTTGCCTCACCCCTCCAGAGGCCGAGCAGGATGCCCCTCCCACTCCCCCCACACCCCTAGGGGCGGAGTCTGCTCCCCAGTGGAGTCCCTGTTGGAGGGTGTCTGGAGTGACTCCATCGGGAGCCTGGTAGTGTGCTCACTGCAGCCGGCACCTCAACATCACCAGCCGCTGTCAGACTCCCCGAGTATGAGACGCCGTAGGCAGACTCTGACAGCCTCCCCACGCTGGCAAGACCGCAGTCCCCAGCCACTGAGGGATGCCCAGAGGACTCCAGGCTGGGACCTACCCAGACCCTCTGGCGAGATGCTCATCTCCTCCAAGGGCAGGTGCAGAGCGGCACGCCTGCTTGCCCTGTTTGGCCCCAGTCCCAAGGGCCGCCACACACACCAAGGCCCCACCAGAAGGGAGCCTCCCATGCCGCCGCCCCACAGCCCACACCGGACAACCCACCACACGACCAGAGACCCGTGCCTCTCACGGGAGCGCACAACTGATGGGCCACCTCCCACACCTGGCTGCCACCTGCAACTACCTGGTCTCCCGTAGTCCACCCCCTATCCCTATGTACTAATATTGTATTTGCATTGTGCCATATGTACTGTGTCCTGCACTGTGTCTTTTTGTGGTAAAATACGTGTAAGACTGGTTAGCCTGTATCTGAGCCCTGTTCCTTTTGTTGCATGCTCTAGAACCAGGTCCTGAAAAAGAACCAAAGTCAGTTGCCCGTGCTCTGAGGACAAGGAGTTGAACCCAGAGTACGCAGCATAACAGAGAGAACGAAAAATGAGAGACTGGTATGTGAATGAGGTGGAGGGACGGAGAGGGAGAGGGGGAGACTGGAGATAAGGTGAACGGATGGGATGGAATGATATATTAATGAGGGTGGTGTGAGTTGAAGAGAGAACAGCCTGGTGGTGGAGGATATGTTTACGTGGAAGTGATCTGTTTGTGTCCAGATTGCCTTGTGGTCACTATAAGCAAGTTTCATCTATGATAATGGTTAGTTCAATCAGTTCGGGTAAAATTTTTGATTTAAAAAGAAAAAAAATATTACTCATTTGGGGCCCCTGGAGCACCTGGCGCAAAGGAAGTCCTGAAGTTAGGCTAATTTAGTCTAAAGCATTTAAGCCACAGGAGACCACCCCACATCTGATGACAGTAAAAACTTCTGGCCACCTGTTTGATTTAAAGTGAGGCAGATTAGCACAATCTTCTCATGTTCATTGTTAAATACTGCTAGATGTATTTTTATGAGGTTACATTGTCACTGTTCTTTAAATAACTTACAAGATTAAGGGTTTTAGGGTTTCCAAATTCAGCCTAAAGTGAAGTTTTCATCAATGATACCTTAGTTATCAATGAAAGTTAAGTAAGCACATCAATTATGACTAAAGGTCACATTATAGGCAGCACTGCAGGTTTCATAGCACCTCCCTTTTAGATTTTTTTTTACACATTATGTGTTGATATTCTCGTTTATGTTGCTCATATACTTTTAGTACTGACAGTTTGCTTATATAATGTAGAAGGGGATAAAAAGGTGTAACATACAAAATACATCACTGAGAATAAAGCACTATGAAATCTCCAAAACCACCTAGAATATGAATTTCAAACTCACAGCAACAGCAGCTATGTAGGTATGCTTACTGATCAGAGCAATGTTGTTATGACATAATTGGTTCCCACTGATCTTCCTGCTTCCGCAGGCTTCTGTGTTACCATCATCTGTATAGGATGTTTATAGGCTCAAACATACATAAATGGTAATGATTATATGGATGTGTTGAGTGTCCTTGAATGTGAGGCCTGGGGCGGGGGCTAGGACTGTGATTGAGGAGTTGAGAGGAAGGATGGGAATTGAATTACTGGTATTTGAAATGCTTTCCCCAACGGAACACCACGGGAGGGGTGGCACAACACCCACCCCACGGAGGGGCAACAGGGATGCGACACCCACCCCAGAGGGAGACCACCGGGAGGCGCATAGAGGGCCAGGGCCAGACGGGTGTACGTCCCCCACTACCTTGCGCCCCTCTTACCCTCAGACGAGCCAACTCCAACCCCGCAGCCCTGACAGGTTACTCTCCAGCCGGATCAGCGTTTGCCAGGTTTGGGGTAGGGCTTGTACTACAGCCGTAGACAGCACCCAGGTGACGGCCACCAGCCCCACTAGGAAAGACATGGTCACCGACCTCTCTGCAGATGCATCCCCCCCCTCTATAGAGCCAAGTGATGGCCACTGCCCACTCTTCATCTGCAGTCACTCCTGGGAGCAGGACCTCAGTGACAGCCACCAGCCACACCTCGCCTGCATTCCTCTCAGGGAACAGGACCTCCATGATGGCCACCAGCCACACCGGCAGGCAAGTGATGGCCACCAGCCGCACCTCGCCTGCAGTCATTTCAGGGAATGGGACCTTGGCGACAGCCAGCCACCAGCCGTGCCAGGGTAGGGAACGGCCATCGCTTGTCCCTCGCCCCCTACTCCTGTGACTTCCCCCACAGAGGACGTCCCTTGCTTGGCCCACCACACCAGAGGCCGAATGGGACCCCCCCCTCTCTCTCTCCCCACAGAGGCAACCCCCAGGGGAAGTCACACCTGGAGAAGGTCTGGTGAGGCCCCATTGTGAGCCCGGGGATTTGTGCAGTGCAGCCAGCGCCCAGACGAGACCACCCGCTGTCGGACTTCCAGAGGAAGGGATGCCACAGGCAGCACCTGATGGCAGCCCGGTCCGAGAGAGACCGCAGCCCTCAGACTCCTAGGGGCGCCCCCAGGACCCTGGGGCATTACCTCCTCAGCCCCATCGATGGCGACCTACCTCCAAGAGTGCGCGCAAGCAAGCACGCCTACTCTCCCTATTCGGTCCCAGTCCCGAGGACCGAACTTCCTACCGAGGCCCCGCTAGGGAAGGACCCCTCTCCACGCCACCCAGCAGCCCACTCCGGATGACTCAGCCCCGGTCAGTGATCCCGTGCCTCCTAAGGGAAGGCATGCCTGACAGGATCCCTCCCACCCCTGGCAGACACCTGTAAGCAGCCTGGGATTTCAGCAGCCCCAGCTAGAGTCCTCCTGTCCTTGTAATGACTGAAGCCTGTATAGTGTATTGTGTCAATATTGTATTCACATTGTATTCAGTGTTGTATGAATTTAAGGTAATATTCGTGCGAGCTTGTTTGACCAGAGTTTTTGTGCCCTGTTCCTCTAGTTGTGTGCACTAGACCCAGTCTAGAGAAGAACCCCACATTAGTTGCACATGATCAAAGGACAAGTAGTTGAACTTTGAACACGTTGCATAACAATATTGTAAAGAATAGGGCTAGACTGAGATGGTTTGGGCATGTTAAGAGGAGGAAAAATGACAACTGGATAGGGAAGGTAAGAGATCGTGAAGAGTAAGGTAGGGCTCTGACAGGCAGACCAAAAATTATTTGGGACGAGGTAATAAATTGTGACCTCTGGGTGACGGTAACATGGAGAGTAGACCAGCATACTCTCCCAAACATTTTCTCTAACTATCATATGCACTACACCACATGCGCTTTACATATCACACAACGTATCCCACTATGTTACAGGGGTTGACGCCAGCAAGGGTATGCAGCCAGAAAACTTTGCCCCCGCTACCTAGTGGCGGACTTTTGGGGGGAGGCTTGACGGGGGTTCCGCTGGCATAGATCATGGGTCCGGGGCGAGATGGGGCTCGAACTTGTGCTAGAGGGTACAGGGCAATGTGGTTCCCAGGCTGCTGCTTCCGCTCAACAGAGAGGGGCCCGAACCTGGGAGTAGCGCCCCAGGAGGCTGCCCTATCAGTGGGTGTATAATGGCGGGGCAGTTGCAGTGCCAAGGCGCGCTTGGAAGGTGTCCCTGCAGCTGTCCTGGCAGGGTGCCCCGAGGCCACTAGTAAGCTGGTGGGCTAGGGGTCCCTTATCCATTGCCTGGACCTAGGACTGTGCAATGGGTTGGGCCTTTGGAATGTTTACCCCTTTTTATTTTACCGACTATGACCAAGTACAAATATATATGCATCAAAGCAAACCTGAGGACAGCAAATCACCCAGGGGGTTTAGGGTGGATTCGTGGAATGTGGGAACTTTGAGGGGAAGAGCTGGGGCAGTTGTTGAGGCATTTAGTAGGAGGTGGGTGGATGTGGCATGTTTGCAGGAAGTCTGGTACAGGGGTGGATCAGCCAGAAAGATTGCTGGGAAGTATTGTTACTATAAGCTGTTTTGGCAGGGGGGAACTGACGGATATGGGGGTGTGGGTGTGTTGGTTGCAGAGAAATGGGTGGAATATGTTATGAATATTATGAGAGTAAGTGATAGGATATTAGTAGTGAAAATTTTGATCGGACGGATGATGATTTCAGTTATATCGGCATATGCTCCACAGGTAGGATTGGATGACGCAGAGAAGGATAGATTTTGGGATGATTTAATACGTATAGTAAGTGGTATGGGCGATGATGAGGTAGTGGTTCTGGGAGGGGATTTAAATGGTCATGTTGATGAAGCAGTTCAAGGTTATGAAGAAGTCCATGGAGGATGTGCATATGGTATGAGGAATGCGGAAGGGGAAAGAATACTCGAGTTTGGGGAGGCTATGAACATGATTGTGTGTAACACACATTTTAGAAAAAGTGTGAGTAGATTGATTACGTACGAGTCCGGGGGAAACAGTAGTCAGATAGATTATTTTCTGGTCAGAAGGGTTGATAGGAGATTAGTGAGGGATGTTAAAGTTGTAGGAAGCGAGGAGTGTGTGCAGCAGCACAAACTGTTGATTTGTGACATGGTGCTTAAGGAACGAGTGATGAGAAGGAGGACATATGTACATAGGAGGAAAATATGGAAGCTGGGAAACCAATCAGTAAGGGATGCCTTTTATAGTGAGATGAGGAGAGTGGTGGCTGAACAGGAAGCCGTAGATAGAGACGTTAATGAACAGTATAGAGCCCTTAAGAACAACCTCTTGAGAGTTACCGATTTAATATGCGGTTGGACAAGAGGCCCACCAAGACATAAAGTAACTTGGTGGTGGGATGAGGGTGTAGAAGCCGCAGTTAAGGAGAAAAGAAGGCTTTTCCGGGAATGGAAGAAGGGTGGTAACAGGAAGGAGTACTTGGCTGCCAAGCGCAGGGCTAGAAGAGAGGTATACAGGGTGAAGAATGAGTCAGAGACTTTTACTTGATAATCTGGATCATGGAGGAAGGAAAAATATGGTTTTTAGGGTGGCAAATCAGGTGAAGAGGGATAATCGGGACATTGTAGGCGAGCAGTGTGTGAAGAATGATGAAGGAAGGGTAGTGGTGAACAGTGAGGATATTAAAGATGCATGGAGAGAGCATTATAGCTGGTTGTTGAATGAGGAGTTTGATTGGGATAGGGAAGGTTTGGAGCCAGCTGATCCAGTGTTTGGCCCTTGGCCTTTGATTGACGCTGCTACTGTGAGTGAGGCAATAGGCAGGATGCGGGTGGGGAAGGTGGCAGGTGTGTCTGGGTTGACTGCAGAAATGTTGAAGGCCTCAGGAGATACTGGGGTGAGGTTAGTCACTGACCTGATAAATATGATTATATATGAGTGTGTTGTCCCAGATGATTGGCTGAAGAGTGTAATTGTGAATGTGTACAAAGAGAAGGGTGATGCCCTGGAAAGGGGAAATTACAGAGGTATAAAGCTCTTAGATCAGATAATGAAAGTAATGGAGAGAGTTCTAGAAGGTATGATTAGAGAAAGAGTGAATATCGATGAGATGCAGTTTGGGTTTATGCCAGGCAGGGGGACCACTGATGCCATAATCATTGTTCGACAGCTTCAGGAAAAATATATTGGTAAGAAAACGGAATTGTATTTTGTTCTTGGTGATCTGGAAAAGGCCTCTGACAGAGTCCCTAGAGAGGTGGTGAAGTGGGCAATGAGAAAGCTAGGGTTGGAAGAGTGGCTGGTTAGGGTGGTTATGGCCATGTACGTGGGTGCTCACACCCAGGTAAGAGTGAATGGAGTTTTGAGTGATGAGTTTCCCGTGAATGTTGGTGTACATCAGGGGTCAGTTTTGAGTCCCTTGTTGTTTATCATGGTGCTTGAAGCCCTCTCACGTGACTTCAGAGATGGACTTCCATGGGAGATGTTGTATGCTGATGATTTGGTGTTGATTGCGGAGAATGAAGGGGAGGCTGAGGAAAGATTTAAGAAGTGGAGAGATGGTATGGGGTACAAGGGCTTAAGGGTAAATGCAGATAAAACAAAAGTGATGATATCTAGGGTTGGTGGCGGTACAATCAGAGGAGAGGGAGAGTGGCCATGTGCAGTTTGCCACATGGGTGTGGGAAGTAATTCCATCTTGTGTAGTGTTTGTGATAAATGGGTGCACTGGGGTACAAGGAATTAAGGGTAAATGCAGATAAAACAAAAGTGATGATATCTAGGGTTGG
>JAGKTI010018692.1:0-17514 GCA_018397915.1 Birgus latro | reverse complement strand
GGATGGGAGTACTGATGACATTAGCAGCTCTGACTATTGTTGGACATTGGCAGTGCTGATAGATGATACAAGTCACCACCTGAAAGCCGGGGGGAATTGAAAATCACAAAGAGTCACTCAAGTGATGCCCCACGGTATGATCCATTGCACCTGACCGTCACGAAAGTGACGACCGGCGGTTAAGGGGTTAATACAATCAATCTATCAACCCGTCTAGCAGCAAATTTTCATCCCTTTTGTGTCCAACTCTTTAATCCAAACGTTAAACTTTACTCTCAGTCCTTCATTTATGCAACGGGTCAACTCTGGAACTGTCTCCCTCTGTCTGTGTTTCCTGCTAGCTATGATCTCCAGTCTTTCAAACGTAGTGTGTCCAAGCATCTCAGAATGATCGAATCTTGAAATTGGCCCTCTCTTGTATTTTGTTTTTTTTTCTTGGAAGGAATGGTTTGTGGGCTCCTGTCGTTTGGTTCCTTCTTCCTAGCATTAAAAAAAGAAAATATGCAGAGGTTTATTTTAACCCGTTATGTCCCGACCAATTTCCATCCTCTGATACCCCCCAGTCCTGAGCATTTTCAGTTTTTTTTTTTTTTTTTGGCTCAAACCTTCGCTTTGGGGGAGAAACATCGAAAATTCATAGAGAAATCGCCATCCTGAGGCTATAAATGGTGTTACATGATGAGTAAACCTTACGTTTTCTCTCTTTCTCAGGGTACCTAGCTAAAGACAACGAACTATGGATGGGTTAACTGATTCAAGCCACTTTAATTTACGGATTTATTTATGGATTTGGTACGAATTTATGTGTAGTACAAGACTATATGGGTTTTCACACATTTATATAGGCAATAAGAGGCATTGTTCTGTCACCAAACACATCCACATGTGGCACGTTCCTTTATGACATTACCACCTCGTCACTTCTGTTTGTTTCTTGCTCTAGCTTCATTATTTCTTTGTCCTCCACCTTAGGAATTACTTTCACCGTGAATTTCGTCATTGGAAATACCGTGGGGCAACATACCTTTACTGGTCAGGTCAATGCTAACAGGTGAATTGCCCAGTGTGGGGGAGAGGGGGGAGGGGGGTTAGGTGGGGCTAGGGAGTATCCCCGTTTGGCAGCAGGTAGAGGAAGGTCTCCCATATATGCGTACCAAAAATCACCCATGAAACTTGAAAATTGTGCAAATTATGACCCTTGCAATTGCGCGATGTACCCATACGTCAATGGGTGTAGCTGTGACAAAACGTTGCGACGTACCCATACGTCGATGGGATTCCTCGGGTTAAAACCAATGACACAAACTGAGTAAAAAACAGAATAAAGTCTGATAATACTTTAGTATAACCGCAGTCAGAGTTTCATGCAAGGGACACAAAATCTTGCTTTTTGTGCAAAGTCTAATATTTGTTAAAATCAGCTAAAATTTTCCATGCAATGTCTGTTTGCCAAATGGGACTGAGGCAGCCTTTTAGAGCAGTACATTTTTTACTTTTATTTTCTTTTTTTTTACCCATGGATTGTGGAACACCCTACTGTCCAGGATTCAGCACTGTATAAGAGGGTTGAGAGGCATGCAGCTGAATACACTGATCCCTCCATCTCGATTCTCAAGTTGGTGTTTTCAAAGACTCTGGATCCGTGACGCGTGAAAGGCTGGCTAATTCGTGTAAGAACACTTCCATGGTAGGTAAAACTCTCCACCAGTTTTCCATTACTTCCATATTTCTGAGATGCAAGAGGCTCTGTTGTGTTGTTTCTCTGAGGTACTTGTTTCTGTTTTACTGACATTTATTTGGAGCCCGATGGCGTGATGTATGCTGGAAATGATGGTGAAAGACTGTTGTAGGGCTTCTGGGGTTTGTGCAAAGGCAGCATAGTCATCATCATATTGCAGCTCTAGGAAATAAGCAATTTCAGTTTTTGATTGTGCTTGTGGACGTCTGAGATTAAATAAGTTACCCTCGAGACGGAACTGCAATTTTATTCCATTATCATTTCCCATTTGTTGGTGACTTAAAAGGATGACTACAGTGAGACAGATGTTGAAAATGACAGGAGCCAGGACACATCCCTGCTTTACACCCACCCCCACAGTGAAGTGTTCGGATTTGCTCTCACCCATGGACACATGGGCATTCTTGTTGTCTCATGCAAGATCTTTAGAATAGTATGAAATTTGTTTGGAACCCCAAATTTTGACAGAACATTCCACAAAATTTTTCTGTTGACTGTGTAAATGCTTTTGCAGGATAGATGAATGCATTATAAAAGTCGACGTTTTGTTTACGGTATTTCTCTTGTATCTGTCTGGCAACAAAGATCATATCACAGTTACTTCATTCCTTTCGAATTCCACATTGTATTTCAGGAAATGTTGACTTATTCAAATGTTTTGTCAGTCTGGATAACATTATCTTACTTAGTACTTTGCTAGCCTTTACAAGGAGGGAGATGCCTCTGCTGTTGTCAGAATTTGAATGGTCCCCTTTCTTTTTGCAGATGGTTAAAAAAATCAGAAGTAAGCCATTCAGATGGAATATGTTCTTGGTTCCAGAGAGTCAGTTTGAGATTATGGAGGTGCTCGTGAACTAACTGGCCACCTTTTACTGTCAGTTCAGATGGTATGCCATCAGGACCAGGGCTTTCTGTTATTTTGTACAGATCATATTGCCTGAACAGTTCCTGCAGGTGTTGGTGTAAAATCAAGATCTGCTGCTTAGGGAGTATCAGGGATGTTATCAAGGATATTGCGCTCCACTGGGTTTCTTTGATTGAGTAAAATGTTGAAGAGTTGTGTCCATCTTTCTAGGAATTCTTACTTGTCTTTCAGGAGCTCTCCTTTGGCTGATCGAACAGGGCTTATGTTATGTTTGGTTAGCCCACAGACGGTTTTAATGGACCTGTTGAACCCATGTTGGTCATTAATATCAGTCAGTCTTTGCAGCTCTTTTCTTTGCTCAGTCCACCATTTGCTCTCCATGTCACGTACTTTTCTCTGGGTTACAGTTCTGAGATTCTGGAATTCAGTCTTTAGGGTTAAGGAGCTTGGACAAGTGAATCAGTCATGTCCTCTTTGGTTCATTGCAAGAAGCTCATTTATACCCTCAGCACTTCATCAAACCAGTCTTGATGGCGGCGAGTGGAGAAGCCTAATGTTTCTTCTACAGTGCTATGAAGAAAAGTCTTAATGTTTAGCAACTCGGTGTCTAGGTTTGATTCATCGTTGTTTGGTTCAAGTGGTGGGCATTCAGAAAGCTTGTTTGTAACAGTAGTATGGAAGGTGTTACAAGTTGTCATGTTCTTTCACTGCTACTGTTAAGTCTTGATAGATAGTCTATTGTGCATTTGTGGGCATAATATGACTTAATGCAGTTTGGTGACCATAAGGCTATGGTCTGTTGTGCACTCAGCAGCTCTCACAGCCCCAGTTATAAGACTTACTCTTCGATATTGCTGCCTTAAAATTACATAGTCAATTAGGTGTCAATGTCTAGATCATGGGTGCATCCATGTGGTTTTGAGTTTATTCTTAAGGTGAAAAATGGTGTTGGTGATGACCAGACTGAAGTCTGAGCATAAGGAATGTAATCTAAGGTCATTGTTGTTCATGTTACCAACACCATGACAGTCTATAATGCCTTGCCAGAGGTGATTATCTTTTCTTACTCTGGTATTAAAATCTCCATGCAGAATCAGTTTGTCATTTGGTGGTATTTAGCAAAAGGTGGCATCCAAACAGTCATAAAAGGAATCTATCTTGGTGTCCTCAGAATCAAGCACTGGGGCATTGGCACTGATGAGTGTTGCGTATTGGCCTTCAGAGAATGGTATGTGCCACAGCATCAGCCTCTGATATGCTCACAGGTGATTCTTGGATATTCTCTAGATTCTAGAGGGTTGCTCCAGACTGCAAAGCCAGTACTATGGTCTCTTAAATTATCTGGGTATCCTTCCCAGAAATAGGTATACCTTTCTCCTGCTTCTATAAGACTACACTGTCTTGATAGGCGAGTTTCAGACCTGGCAGCAATGTCAGTTTTAAATCTTTTCAGTTAATTGGGAATTAGGGCAGTTCTACAGCATGGTAGTGTGTCATGATCAGTATCAAGCAAGATTTGTATATTCCAGGTAGCAAGAGTCAGATGGATCATTTTGGTTTTTCGAGCGCAGTGTGGTGCAGAGCAGCAAATGTTTAGGTTACCTTTCCTAAACCCTTCCCCGGCAGGGATTAGCAGTTTGACATCTGTTTCTGGCTGCTCAGTCACACGGGATGCTGCCAAATGCATGACGTGCTCCTGTACCATCATGCCAGCGACCACTGAGCCAATGCAATGCCTTCTATGCGCAGGACTCGAGCTAGCGACTTCCAGCCACATCCATGGCCTGTCACAGTCACCCTCTCTTGTTGCCATAAGTCATTTCTTTTGATGAAAGATGAGATGGCAGGTTAGTGTAGCAGTGGACTTGCGCAATGAATCAATTTGGTGTAACAGTGAGGTTGTGCAGTGTTTACCACCATGTAATTTGACCCTTCCCAGCCTGAGAATCATAGTAAAAACGAAACGCGTTATCCAAATTACGTTCATTGGTGCTGCTATCCTCAGTTTCTGGTAAAATAAGTAAAATCTACCATTTCGCAAAATTTCGTTTTCCTAACACTTTTCACATAAGACCTGGACTCCATTCTTCAAGAATGTACAGTGACTCGGTGAATGAATGAGTGAATGAGTAAGTGACATATATGGACATGCAGTATTTTTGATCACCTTCTTCGGCCCGATATAAGCAGTGTTTATGTAGAAAAAGCAATACCAGTGTTGCAACGAACAGCATTTTTATTATATCCAGACGTTTCAACATATTCATCTATGTCATCTTCAGTGTATCTAAAAAAAATAAAAATGACCTGTAAGGTAATTAATTCCATTAAAAAAAACTATTTGAGCTTGAGCTTATCGTACTTCTATAAAAAAGAAAAAAACATAATGTTTAATTACAGGGGGAGACTTAGCTGCACAATATATTCAGAGGGATAGCAGACTGATAGTTGTTTAGGGCCGGTTTTCGTTTATAAATATGAATGTATTCTAGTATTCTTAGATTCTTACTGGTACATGTGTCTATTTTACAAAAATTCTTGGGATCAACAGAAGTATTAAAATGAAATGTATGGTCCTTTACCGCTGAGTGAAGAGGGTCGCTCACAGGGAGACCTGCCCTGCTCGACTGACCACTATGCTCGTCAACCCTTAGTTTGAAACTTCGTATGATGCTTCCAATATACCATGTATGACAACTAGGACACTTATAAACGATTGACAAGCGGAGGGCAGTCGGCAGTCGGAATTTGTTATGAAAAAACGACTGAATCTTAAAATCATTCTTATGAACAAACCGGAACTTTATTTGAGGATAGAAAATAGAGAAGTTATATTTGAGTGCCCTCTCAATCTTTTCTGACACAGTGTCAAGAAAAGGTAGAGAATAGAGAAAGGTACAGTTCCTCCTTACCCACTGTATATACAAGTTGCTTTGGACTGTAAATTTTTGCTAAGATTTTTTTAACAGAATTATTAACAAGAGCAGAACTGAAACCAGTGTTAGCAAAGATATTCCTAAAAAATGTAACCTCCTTATGGAATACGTTGTAAGTAGTAGTTAAGTTATAAGCTCTGTACAAAAGTGTTCTAATTGCATTCATCTTAAAAATAAATGGACAATAACTAAAAAAGCTATTACCCAAACCTAAGAAAGTAGGCTATCGATATACAGACATAACCAGAGTTCCATTTAACTTCTGTATTAATAAATATAGGAAAGGGAGTTTACCGTTAATTTCAGATTCCATGGTAAATTTTATGTTCTGTTGTTGTTTATTCAGGTAGTTCAGAAAAAGTGAGGCATGGCTTTCATCTTGAAATATAAGTTGGGTGATATCCACATATCTTCGATAAAGGATGGGTTTAAAGTACACAGGACAACTATCCAGCCATTTCTTCTCCCAGAATTAGAGACAAACACTAGCCATAGTGGGATCCAGAGGCGAGCCCATAGCCACACCGTCTATCTGTTTGTCCACCATTATTATACAAAAAAGGGCAGTCCTTAACACAAACAGTAATCAGGTTCTTAAAGATTTTTTTTACCCATATCCATGAATTTGTCCACATCATTAAAAATTGAATTTACACGTAAATCAACTGTTTCATTAAAGGGAACATTAGTAAACAACAAGTTTACATCAAACATACACATGTAGGAGGAGGTTGACAGTCTGAATCCAGAGAGAATGTCAAAGCGCTCATATGAATTTTTAACTGTATATTCGCTGTTTGTTAAATCCGATAGGATGGGAGCTAAAAACTTAGTTAACTGAAAGGACGTAGTTTTAAATGCAGCCATGATTGGTCTAAGAGGTATGGATTGTTTGTGAACTTTAGGTAAACCATACTGACTAGCTGGTGATGAGCCACCAGGTTCAAAGACTGTCAAGCTTCCTTTGAAACAGTTCCTGTTGTAATGCCATTTTTTTCTTGTATATGATATAAATAGTATAAGAGTAATATAAGTTAGTATAAGTATAGTGTAAGTATATAATGTATGTAATATACGTTAGGTTATGTACGTGGTAAGTGTGAAATCTGGACCGAGTTAAGATGTTGTAAAGTATGTGAAGTGGACTTTGTAATTCATTTTTTGGGCTTGATTTTAGTTAGAGGGTAGTAGGGAAGCAAATGGACGAGTGGACGTGCAAATTCACGTCTGGTTTCGATAAAGTGGCGTAGAAAGTTAATTTGAAACTTAAATTAGCGATGAGTCATATTTACACCTAGAATTCAGAATTTTGTAGTTGAGCTTGTGTTTGTCGTCTTGTTGTACTAAATAATGTTGTCTAAGAACTTAGGTAAAGTCTAACTATTGATTATTGTCATAGTTAACCGCGAAATTAATGTATTTGGCACAGACCTCAGTTGTTGGTTAGCGCCGCGGGCGAAACAAAGAGAAATTGTATCAATGCGTGATTTTAGGCATCGTTGTAAAATTGTTAGACCTATGTTATTGCCACAAAATTTAAATCATCATAAGTCATTTTTTATAAGTAGAGTAATGCGTAAGCTCCTTGTTGCAAAGTTCTTGTGCGATGATATAACATGTAGACTGTAACGTAATTGATTGAAGTCAGTACCGGGTAGTGAAAACGCAGCGGGTGTTAGGGGAAGCAGCTTGCTTTCTGCCCACTAGGCATCACTCCCGAGTTAAACATCGTTGTGGGTGGACGATGCAGGTAATGTTCCCGAGTATTCACGGTATTTCTCCCTTATACGTCATCATAATTAGTTGTCGTTCTAACTGTATTTAAAGTAAGTTGTCTGATAATATGGTCAATGCCATATGACTCCCGAGTTAAACATCGTTGTGGGTGGACATTGCAGATAAAGTTGTGTCGTCAAGCGGCGCTGGGTCATGGAGTCCAGTGCCCGGCTAGTGCGTCGAGACACACAGCATCTAGTGCCCAAAAGCCCTTACACTTTTTCCACTTAGTCCCTTTTCAATTCACAGTACCGTCAAAGTCGATTGGTCCACTTTAGTAAGCTTATTATTCATGTAGTGTAAAATTTTGGTTATAAGTGAGTGAGAAGCGGAGTGGTGTAATACTTCGTCATGCAGAGCGCTGTGTACGCTGAGATTGCATTCTGTATTATTCTTGTCTTATGATTATTCACCTAGATATGTTATGTGGTGCAAACCCAGGTAAAATAGGGATGATTTCTTTAATGGTAGAGTAAACTATGTAACACGTTGTAAACTGGGTATCACTACGAGTCCTTATGAGACCGTGGTTTATGGGAGTTTCCCCTGTTGATGTGGTTTTCTATGACACAGTCGGGTTGAGCGAACTCTCATGTACTGTGTTAGGTGAATCAGGTGATTTATAAACTGTGTAGAATAGAGCTTCCATTCTCTCAGATATTCTGGTGTATCGGAGACAATTACTTTACTAAGTTCCAGTAATTAATTCTTGATCGTTATTCTATTCATTCTGTGTAATTTAAGGTTAACAATATAGATAAGTATACTTTATTAGAATGTGTTTGGTATAAATCCTCTGGGGAGTATTACATAAGGCCGAGTGGCCCGCAAGGCATGTTTCATCTATAAGATCCACGCTCTCATACATTATACTCACGCTACCCTGTTATTGCCGTAGGCCTTTTGACCTTTTTCCATCATACGGGACTAATATCATTAATACCCCTTTTTTTTTTTTTTTCCCCCGGCAACTGCTGGGTGGTGGCAGCATACCAAATTACTTAAATTATTTAACGAGGCCTTCTTAATATTCTGGCAGTAACAGTAATCACTGAATTATTAATTTATCTTCATTTCAAGAGTATCAAAAATTCTGTTATTACACTGTTAAAACCATAGACTTTAATAACCAGTTTACTTTATCCTCTGTGTTCATGTTCAGTTTTATTAAATCGGCATGAATGACTTTAATGAACTTTGTGGAATCCTTCAAAATATCGTGCATTTTCGCTGTATAATCAGCTTTATTGTGTAGCACAACCCATCTTCTTTTATCTGGACGACAGACAACCAACTCTTCATTTTTACACAGGGCTTTCAGAATGCTAAAATCTTTTTAGTGAAAATATGTAAAAATACTTTGGAACTTTTAAACCAGTAGTATACTTTACATGCTATATTACGAACATACTGAACAACTGAATTGAAGCTATGTACCATACTCTCAAAAGCGGTGAATTACTTATAAATGTTAGACCGAAACACAGGTAGGTTAAATTCTAAACCGAAAGATAACAAGAAGCATTCACGACTGGATAATTTTTTGAGGATCACATTATTTTTGCTTAGATTTAGCCCCAAGACAAAGTAATTTCTTTTCAGGAACCTTACCATTATTTTTACGTGCTGTATTTACTTTTTTTTGGCCCCCAACTTCCTTATGTTCAAGCTGTATTGGAAAACACTTTGTAACTCAGAGCTGTACACATCTTGGCAAGACAAATTACTTAATATTGAAATAAGAACAAAAAAAGAAATTATGGACCTCAAAATTTCACTTGGTCAGCCATGTAAATCCTTAAGTTCCATGGTGTCACGGTTAGATTGCTACTGTTTAAAGTATTTTGTTGAAAAAAGTAAATACAGTTCGTAAAAATATTGGTAAGGTTCATGAAAAGAAATTACTTTGTCTTGGGGCTAAACATGAGCTAAAATCATGTGATCCTCAAAAAGTTATATTCAATTACTCTGACGTAGCATTATCCAGTCGTAAATCCTTCTTGTTTTCTTTCGGTTAAGAATTTTATCTACCTGTGTTTCGGCCTAACTTTTATAAGTATTTCACTGCTTTTGAGAGTATGGTACCAACACTTAGAGGATGTAAGCTCGCTAAAGGAAATAGATTCAATTCAGTTATTCAAAGTGTTCGTAATATAGCAGGTAAAGAATACTATGGGTTCAAAAGTTCCAAAGTCTGTTTTCCTATTTTCACCCCCCCCCCAAAAAAAAAGCATTTTGAAAGACTTGGGTAAAAATGAGGAGTTGGTTGTCTGTCATCCAGATAAGAGAAGAGGGGTTGTGCTGCTCAATAAAGTTGATTATATAGCTAAAATGCATGGTATTTTGAAGGATTCCAAAAAGTTTATTAAAGTCATTCATGCCGATTTAATAAAACTGAACATGAACACAGAGGATAAAGTAAACTGGTTATTAAAGTCTATGGTTTTAACAGGAACTGTTTCAAAGGAAGCTTGACAATCTTTGAACCTAGTGGCTCATCACCAGGCTAGTCTGTATGAATTACCTAAAGTTCACAAACAATTCATACCTCTTAGACCAATCATGGCTGCATTTAAAATTGCATCCTTTCAGTTAACTAAGTTTTTAGTTCCCATCCTTTTGGATTTAACAACCAACGAATATACAGTTAAAAATTCATATGAGCTCTTTGACTTTCTCTCTGGATTCAGACTATCAACCTCCTCCTACATGTGTAGGTTTGATGTAACCTCGTTGTTTACTAATGTTCCCTTTAATGAAACAGTTGATTATGTGTAAATTCAATTTTTAATGATGTGGACAAATTCATGGGCATGAGTAAAAAATTCTTTAAGAACCTGACTACTGTTTGTGTTAAGGACTGCCCTTTTTTGTATAATAATGAGGTGTACAAACAGATAGACGGTGTGGCTATGGGCTTGCCTCTGGGTCCCACTATGGCTAATGTTTTTCTCTGATTTTGGGAGAAGAAATGGCTAGATAGCTGCCCTGTGTACTTTAAACCCATCCTTTATCGAAGATATGTGGATAACACCCAACTTATATTTCAAGATGAAAGCCACGCCCCACTTTTCTGAACTACCTGAATAAACAACCATAGAACATATAATATACTAACGAATCTGAAATTAACGGTAAACTCCCTTTCCTTGATATATTAATACAGAAGTTAAATGGCACTCTGGTTATGTCTGTATATTGATAGTCTACCTTCTCAGGGGTGGGTAATAGCTTTTTTAGTTATTGTCCATTTATTTTTAAAGTGAATGTAGAACATTTTTGTACAGAGGTTATAACTTAACTACCGCCTACAACGTATTCCATTAGGAGGTTACATTTTTTAGGAATTTCTTTGCTAACAATGGTTTCAGTTCTGCTCTTGTTGATAATTCTGTTAAAAAATTCTTAGCAAAAATTTACAATCCAAGGCAACCTGTATATACAGTGGGTAAGGAGGAAATGTACCTTTTTCTACCTTTTCTTGACACTATGTCAGAAAAGATTGAGAGGGCACTCAAATATAACTTCTCTATTTTCTATCCTCAAATAAAGTTCTGGTTTGTTCATAAGAATGATTTTAAGATTCAGTCATTTTTTCATTACAAAGACCGACTGCCAACTGCCCTCCGCTTGTCAATCGTTTATAAGTGCCCTAGTTGTCATACAGGGTATATTGGAAGCATCATACGAAGTTTCAAACTAAGGGTTGACGAGCATAGTGGTCTGTCAAGCATGGCAGGTCTCCCTGTGAGCGACCCCCCTCACTCAGCGGTATGGGAGCATGCATGACATTGTAATACTTCTGTTGATCCCAAGAATTTTTGTATAACAGACACATGTACCAGTAGGAATCTAAGAATTCTAGAATCCATTCATATTTATAAACGAAAACCGGCCCCAAACAACTGTCAGTCTGCTATCCCTCTGAACATATTGTGCAGCTAAGTCCCCCCCTGTAATTAAACTTTAGGTTTTTTTCCCCTCTTTTATATAAGTACGAGGAGCTCAAGCTCAAAGAATTTTTTTAGGCAATTAATGATCTTACAGGTTATTTTTATCTTTTTATATCCACAGAGGATGACATAGGTGAATATGTTGAAACGTCTGGACATAATAAAAATGCTGTTCGTTGCAACACTGGTATTCCTTTTCCTACATAAGTTGCGGTTCCCTCAGAACAAGCCTCCCTCAATAAACAGTGTTTAATTGAAGAGATGTTTTGAAATCTTTACTAACCAAGCGTTGTGTCATCGAGTCTCTTAATTACTGAATTCAAGAAAAAGCTGTCAACCAAAAATATTTTCTCAACAATTCAGTGAGAACACAAAACGATAGCAACTGCTGCTTCATAACTATACAAACATTCTTCTGACAGTAACACAATAGGGATTCAATGCAATACACGTTTTTGGCTACCTGCTTCTCTTTCTCTTTTCGCATAACTTACCACAAGTACTGGACTCTGAGGGAGATCTAGGAATAACCGATGCTATGGTCGCCCTGCAGTTTTTCATAGCCAACAACATGTCTGAGGATGTCACGGGTAGTAGTGTCATGAGTCATAACTGCAAAGAACAAGGTTCTTCTGCAGACAACTGCCTTGATCGTAGTATTTCTCCGTAGCAGCATTTTTTTTTCCATTGTAAAATTTGACACAGAGTGACAGAAAAGTCATTGGGCAGAGGGATACATTGATCCACCATCCTGCCAAACCTAATGCTGCCACAGTCTACACTTTACCACCTAAACAGTGCCGCACTTACACTACAGCACATTACAGTCACACAACACATTGACACGTTGCTAAACTTCACGTTACCACACCTCACACCTCATTTAAAGCTGTTGTACATCACACTTCCATACCTCACAATGACATACATCACACTGCCACACTTTGTAAATTTTTACCTCCCGTGTAATGATGAGGAGTTAACCATCCCACTGCTGCCACCAGTGTAATAATGGAAACTTTTGTCACCCGTGTAAGATGAGGAATTCGCCCACCAGTGTAGGGTTTAGAATTTTTACTCAAGTGTAGAGTAGGCAATTGATGTACCACACCATTATTAGAGAATATGTTACCACCACCACCCAGTGTAATGCTAGGAATTTATTCCACCATGGAAAATGATCAGGGATTTTGATGCTTTTGAGATTAAGAGAAATAGGGTAGCGTGACCTTATTAAAGAGTGCTTGAGTAAGAAGATATTAGCAAACCTTGCGGCCACTCAGTCTCACGATTAATTCTCCTTAGAAAATGGCATAACTCAAACTCAAAGGGACTTAACCTAATATTTACTAAATAAGGTAACAAAATGATAAAAAAAAAAAACATTACTCTATGGACTATGAATATAGAACAGGAGCCAAAAGACAACTTACTCTTCGAAATGACAATGACACCAGGCTTACTAAGTATAATCAGCAATTAATAATTATTAAGAGTATGGATCTGCACCACTGAGTTAATAGTAAAAAGAAACGGATATGCACGATTATGAGTCTTTACAATTGAAGCAACATTCGGATTGGTACTATCATACAACTGAGTATAATAATCAGAATAAAATTGTCATACACGATTAACCCGCCGAGTCCCGACCGGTTTTTTACCCAGCCGATCCCGACCGATTTTCGACTTTTTGTTTTTTGGCTGAAACCTTCGCTTTTGGTGAGAAACATCGAAAATTCATAGTGAAATCGCGATCCTGAGGTAATAAAATGTTGATACAGGTGTTACTCAACCTTATGTTTTCCTTCTTTTTCAGGGTACCTGGCTAAGAAAACGAACTATGGAAGGGTTGACTAATTCAAACCACTTTAAATTACGTATTTATTTCATTTATCTGGCACGAATTTGTGTAGTAAAAGTCTATAATGGTTTTCACACAATAATATAGGCATTTATAAGAATTGTTCACTTACCCAAAACCCAAGTATATGGCACCTTCCTTTATGACATTACCACCTCATCAGTTCTGTTTGTTTCTACCTCTAGCTTCTTTGTTTCTTTGTCCTCCACCTCAGGAATCACTTTCACTGTGAATTTCGTCATTAGAGAGACCGTGGGGCAACATACCTTTACTGGCTAGGTTGCTGCTAACAGGTGAATTGCCCAGTGTGGGGGGGAGAGGGGGAAGGGGGGGTTAGGAGGGGCCAGGCAGTATCTCCGCTTGACAGCAGGTAGAGGAAGGTCTCCCACATATGCCTACCAAAAATCACTCCCGAATGTTGAAAAATGTGAACACATTGGGCCTTGCAATTGCGTGACATACGATGTACGTCGTTGGGTCTGTCCACGGAAAAAAGTAGTTACGTACACCGTACGTCGATGGGACTCGGCAGGTTAAGGAAATTCTCACCACTGAATATTTTAATAAGAATAATATGGTCATGCACGATTATAAAAATTTTCACATCTGAATATAATAATCCCGTCATCACAAACGAACTCTGCAGGAACTCAAAAGATGCAGATTCACCAAAAGGATGGATAATTCAAATAGACCAGCCGATATTCACCTCGATTATGTTAACTAGGTAGGGAAGGATATTAGTGAAAATGGGCAAAGGCAGTTAAGTGAGCCGAACGGCTTCACAGCACACACGTTTTGCAAACGATATGAAGGGCAGTGACAATCTGTAACAGCAGAGGAACGGAGTGGGAGTGACAAAAATACAAGAGGAGTTGGGGGGGAGGGAATATTAACAAGCTATTAATGCATAAATGGATTTACATTACCTGAACAAAAAGGTAGGGGGGGGGATTTAGCACGTGAGCACTGACCTGTAACACCAGAAGGACAGAGTGGGAGTGACAACGTGATACACCACTTCCAACCTTTTATAAACTCCTATTCACGAATTGGCTGACTTTGATTACTCTGCAACATTAATGTCTTTTCCAAAATTTCCAAGGGATACGAAAAATATGCTTACACTCGCCACACACACAGACTTGACTTACGATGCATCAATTTTTTTTGTAACTTTATCGCCATGCTGGTTTTATGGCCCTACAATGACTTGCAATGCAAGGCCAATAATGCAAATTTGGCGGTTACAAATTACTATTATCAGCAATTGGAGATCAGGCAACTCGCAATTCGGACATATAAAAAAAATATCACCACTACATAGTTCAAAAGCGGAATACTATTAACGCCGATATATAAATTCCTGGATTAGAGTACGTAGACAGTGTCACGAATTTTCTACATCGTAAAATTATGTAAAGTAAATTGTGACATCGAGTGATTTTGCGGGAGGAACGAATTATTATGAAATGTACGATGTTTCGCTCGTTATCTCAAACCGTCCGCTCGCTTACTTATATTCGCATCAAGTTGTCAAAACTTTTGTCATTCTTTCGTGAGTGATTGTTTTTATGTGCGAGCGGTGCATTCCTCTGAGCGATAATTTCTGAATTATTGCTCCCGCTCTGGGCCGTTACGCCGGCCACACCCTTTCACACGCTTTTCATGCCGTGTACTCAGAAACAGAGCTAGTCTGTAGGCAGGGTGCATTGCAGTTCGCCTTGTGTAAGGCTTGAGTGATTTCTTAGCGATTTCAGATCTCAGCTTGTATTGGCGTGTATCCTGAAAGCTCCCACCTTTTGGTGATCGTCACAGCAGCTCCGTCTCATCTATACCGTTTAGTATTTTCTTGTTTTCCTAGGCTTAAGTTTTTGAGATATTTAGCTGTTTGTCTGAGTGTTTGAGTGAATGCATTTCACATTCTTGATTTGAACTGGAGTCATGTAACGTAGATTTATTTCCTTGTATTCAGTAAATTTACAGTTCGTTTTTTGAGCTTTGTTAAATTTAAGTCGTGTTTAATTTTCCCACTTATTTAATGCAGTTTTGCTACTCCACATTAGCACAACTCTTTATATTAAATCACGACTGGTACTTAGGCCAGCTTTTGGCATTAATCCTTAAATCCATTGTGCTAGCTAGGAGTTTGGCTCAGCCAAGATCCTGTTTATCTTTATTATCATTTTTTAATGTTAAGGGGAGAAACTAACTTTCTCAGAGGCCAACGGTACAATATTACAGCCTACTTGAGCGTCTAGTCTCTGCTGTGTACCGTTGAGAAAGTCTATAAATTCTCGACTCTAGAGAATTGGCGAAGTAAGCCTTCATAAAGTGAAATCGCTACTTGATTTCACGAGTCTATTCTCTCATAGTAAATGACTCGATAGTCATTCTTAGCACACATAGCTATATATTGTATACTTGAATTATTCAATATCACATTATCTTGTGAATTATACACTTTTCTTTTTGACAGACAAAATTCCCCTGACATAGTTGTCACTCAGTCTCAAACTAAGCATGATGGGATCCAGTGCATTCGTGCAAGAAGCTAAGGATATGGGGCTTACTGTAAAACCCCCAGGAAATTCGAGATTATGTCCTGTCGCGCTTCAATTACGAATAGCAACGCGAGAATGCCGCCCGTGAAGAGCGGAAAATTCAGCGCGAGCATGAGAAAGAACAACGTTAGTACGAGAAGGAGCAGCGCGAATACGAGGAATGGCAGAAAGAAATTGAGCGCGAGGAACGTCAGATGGAACGTGAGTACGAGGAACGAGAGCGTGACAAAGCACGTGAACATGAGCTGGAAGTGCTGAAGCTCAAGCGAGACTCCTTGGCTTCAGGCACTTCGGGTGCAGCTAATCCAAGCTCCACTACTGCTCTCTCAGCACCTTTTCTAGCAACTCCATGTCTCAAGCTTCCTTCTTACAAGGAAGGTGAGCGAATCGAGCCATTTATAGCTCGTTTCGAAGATATGGCAAACCTGTACGTTCTGGATGAGGCAGCTAAGCGGCTTCAGTTCCTTAGCCTGTTTGAGGGCCCTGCCCTCGCCATTCTCCACAGAATTCGCGGAGATGATCTCACGTATGAGATGATGAAGACCGCACTCATCAAAGTGTACGGTCTTACATGCTAGAAATCAGTTCATGAAGGTGCATCTCCAGGAAAAGGAGACAGCTGTTCAGTTCCTTGACCGTCTCACGGCATATTTAGGCGAGTGGATGGAGAAGGACGAGACTCCCAACACATGAGGGAATGATCGACCTCGTGCTGCGCACACAGCTGGAAAAGTCGTGGCCTGCTGAGCTTATGGCCCAGCTCAAGATGTCCAAAGTGAAGGACGCAACCCAAATGGTGGAAAAGGCTGATGCTTTCTTTACTGCGTACGTGTACCAAACTCGTAGGCAACAGCCATGGAATAAGAAAGATACTGCTAAGTCTGGTAAGCAATCCCAGACTGAACCCCAGCATCAAGGCCGTTCTCAAAATAATGGTCATGGTCCAAACAAACAGCAGAAGGACCAGGGGCAGAATACACAGAAACATGACTGGAAGAGGTACAAGCAGTACTCTAACCAGCAGAACTACCCTAACCAGCAGCAGTATCAGCCTCTCAATTGCCAACCGGGACAAACCTTTTCGACACCAGCCCCAGCGTATCGGAGGCAGGAGGCAAACGTAGCCTTCATTCCCCAGCAGGCGCATGATGGTGCCGTCCCCACCAGCACAGCTTCTCCTTCACAGTTCACTAGTCCCCCTCAGACGGTGAACTCTCCTCTACAGGCCGTCAGTGCTCCTGCTCCCCAGATGGTGAGTACAGCTCCTTATGCATCTAGTTCGGGTACGACCCCTAAGGCATGTAGTTCACAGGGCACTACGTTTGCCTCATCGTACCCTCCTCAGTCTCATCAATGACTTGCTACTGCCTCCTCTGACCCATTCACTGGCAACAGTGCCTTTCTTGTCCAGCCAGGGTTTGTGGGAGGTGTTTCTGTAAATGTTCTGAGGGACAATGGTTCCTCAGGTTGCTCCATTAAGCAGAGTCTAGTTCGTCCCGAGGAGTACACAGGTAGGCACACCCAAGTTAGACTTATTGATGGATCAGTGAGATTGTTCCCTGAGGCACGTATCCAGGTACCATCTCCCTTTTACACAGGTTCAACAGTTGCAGTTGTCATGCAAGAACCTTTGTTAGACCTTATTATAGGTAACATTCCAGGTGTCAAAAATAGTTGCGCCGTAGACGTTGCTACACAGACTTCGGCTGCTGCAGTAACACGAGCCATGGCCAAGGCTCCGAACCGTGTCACCCCGCTGACCATTGCATCACTGCAAGATCTGATACGCAGTCAAGACGTTGTCCAAGAGCAACAGTC
>JAGKTI010018691.1:0-17136 GCA_018397915.1 Birgus latro | reverse complement strand
AATATTCAAAGGGTTAAGTTCCACAGGTAATATTATCAGTAAGCAATTTTCAAAGGGTTAAGTTTCCACAGGTAACATTATCAGTATTATCAGTAAGCAGTATTCAAAGGGTTAAGCTTCCACAGGTAATAGCAGTAAGCAGTATTGAAAGGGTTAAGCTTCCACAGGTAATATCAGTAAGCAGTATTCAGAGGGTTAAGTTTCCACAGGTAATAGTAGTAAGCAGTATTCAAAGGGTTAAGTTTCCACAGGTAATCTTACCAGTTAAGGTTTGTGAACGGATTTGTCATTTTACTTACATGAAGGTTTTCGTCATTCTAGTTATCGCATTTAAAAAAAAAAAAATCTGGTTAGGAGTATTTTCGTTTTTCATGTTTAAGTAATGCAATTCAAATTTTTCTAAGATGGTCGTCATTTCTGGTGTGAGAATCCTTTTGCTATTGTACATACATATTTTTGACATTCTAGCTGCGTCAGTTTTCGTTCAGTTGTCTTTTCATCATTCTAGTTATCCTTTTCGTCATTCTAGTTGTCATTTTCGTCACTGGTTATCTTAAGTTTTTGTCATCCTAGTCATGCAATATTTCCATTATAATTGACATTTTCGTCATTCAGGTTGTCATGTTTTCCTCATTCTAATTGTCTCATATTTACATAATTCTAGTTATCTTAATGTTTACATCATTTTAGGTATCCTCTGAATGTTTACGTCATTTCAGCTATCCTCTTAATGTTTACGTCATTTTAGGTATCCTCTTAATGTTTACGTCATTTTAGTTATCTTCTTAATGTTTACGTCATTTCAGTTATCCTCTTAATGTTTACGTCATTTCAGTTATCCTCATAATGTTTACGTCATTTTAGGTATCCTCTTAATGTTTACGTCATTTTAGTTATCTTCTTAATGTTTACGTCATACTGGTTAAATGACTTCATCTCTTTCATGTGTCTGTATGTTCGCAGGTGTGATGGACCCAAGGCGCTCGAGATTGTCAACGATGTGGCTCTGGGCTCTCGCAGGAAGTAGGCATGCCAAACTACTACCACAGCCAGAGCTACCATCACTAACTACCACAGGCGCAGCTACCACCACTGCCACAACCAGAGCTACCATCACTACCACAGGCGCAGCTACCACCACAACCACAACCAGAGCTACCACCACTACCAACGCCTCCCGCCACATATAGCCTCAGAAATTCTTATACATTGAAGACGAAGCGAGCCGTGACGTCACTCGACGTGCCAGTTTTTCATAGTTGGAACAGAATTTGAGTTGTGAATTTTCATATTATCTCACCAAAACTTAGTAGTTCCCAGCCAGAATGTGTATTAACATTTACGAATTATCTAACGAGCTAGTGTGATGGAGTGAAAAACAAGAAAAAGACCGTTTTTTTTTTTTTTTTTTTTACGATCATTTTGGACTACACCGAGTCCATCTTCGGAGAGAATGTGGAGCTTTTAAATTTTCTGTTGTTTTAAAGTGTTAGTGGTATAAAGAACTTTTAGGCTGTTTTCAGTTTTAACCCCCCAGTTATCCAACAATATCTGCCTAGTGTATATAACTATTTATAGGTGTCGGGTCGGGAGTAACTGAAATCTCCGAGAATATCGTACATCTGGGAAGGCAGTTGTCGGCCATTTTTGTTGACTACCGTACCTACAGGAAAAATAATTGCTGTACTCATTGTTTTGGCGCCATTTTCTTTCATTTAGTGACGTAGCAGTTATTCGTAGCTCAAAATGTAGATAAGTGGGTTATGGAGAGTTAGAAGATATTTATTATGACATTTTAAATTGAGTTACAATACCATATCCTATTTTCGTGTCAATAATCGCTACGAATGAAATGTGGTGTCACTTCAGTACGATGACGTCTTATTTTTTCTTGCTCGGAGACGATTTTGTTGAACTAGATCGTCTGGAAGTAGTATAAGTATTCAAAAGACGTCCTCTGGGTGAAGTGGTTAGCTGAAGGAAACAAGATTGTTTATAAATATCGTGTGAGAATTTAGTATTACATTCAGGGATACAACCATGTTAAGTTATGAATATGGAGCTGAATTCACGAACATACTTAAGATCGTTTGCTTCTCGGAACTATGATTTGCTTTTCCTATGAAGAAGGAGAGATTTAGGAAGGTGCTATTCTCCCTTTTCTTTGTTCTTACAAGAAAAAGAAATAATAAGGAACTGATGGTATATTTTAGAGGATAAACAAGAGACATTGGAGGACTATACATACTCCTTACCCTGCCCATATTATAAGAAGAAATCATAAGGAACTGATAGTTTTTTTTTTTTTTTTAGTGAAGTAGTGACATGGGAAGATTGTACATTCTCCTTGCCATACCCGTCCTGTAATAATAATAGTAATAATAATATAATAACAAATTTCTATAAGGGACTGGTAGGATTTCTTGGAGGATGAACAAGAGATCTGGGAAGCACTACACTCTTCTTCCGTAGTTCATCCTGCGAAAAACAAGCCTTTTATTCCATACAGGATGACTAGATACGTAATGAGGTCTGGACTATTTCATTCATGTCTGTTCTACAAAAAGAAATCCTAGTTGCGATACAGAACATTTCAGATCAAGAAATATTCCGTAATTTTCGCTTCCTCCCTTTTGAACAATAAACATGAATAGAAAAAATGAAATAAATGAATTAATAAAGTATATTAATAAGTGAGAAACAACATGATCATAGTTACGAGAGGGATTCGATCGTATGTCTGTGGATTCGAATCATGGTGTCATTTTCGAAGCCGCGGGTCGGTTTCACTCGTATTATTAACAAACTCACGATGACTATTTTTTACTTTTTATTCTTCCTGCCTCCAGACGATTTTATTCTGAGTAGGAGGGATTTTTGTTTTCGAACTGGAGGGGTTAGATACAGCCATCAGTAACCCCCTCACTACTAGATTTTTTCTCTCAAAGCCGAGTAAAATCGTCTGGATGTAGAAAGCGTTTATATTGGTGAGATTTTTTCCCCTGAAATGGAGGAGTTAGATACAGTCTTCATTAACCTGTTCCAGATGTTGAATAAAATCGTCAGGATATAGCTGGAAAAATACGAATTAATCTAGGAGAACTCTTTATAACTTAGGGGGTTACACTTTAATATATATTTATATATCTTTACTACTAGAGATCGTTGTAGTAATAGTAGTTGCAACCCCAGGCCAATTTGAAGGTGAACCCGGTGGACTGCAGGTCAAAGTTGCCTTTCTGCAGTTCACCATGCTCCTTTCGGGGTATAGGGAGGGGATTGAGGGCTCTGTATAGCCAGGCAGGTCCACCGCCCCATCATATCAGGGCCACCACGTGAAAGCGTCCCTCTCCAGACCCGTCTTTCCACAGCTGAAGAAAATCGTCTGGAGGCAGCAAGAAGGAAGTAAATAATACGCCATGGTAATGAATAAATGAATTAACAATGAATAATATGCCATGGTAGTGAATGCATGGAATAAGTGGACAACACCCCATGGTAGAGAACAAATGAATTAACAATCTCACATAATGGGAGGCGGACGATTGTACAAGTTATTTAATACCTAATTGTTATCCTTGCCAGGAATGTTGTTATTATTTATTGCATAATTGTTGCTATTTATTTCGCTGTAGAATTTAGGTATTGTCCTTATCCCCATCAAATAAAATGTTTGATACACCATGTTTAATAAATGGAGTTGTTATTTACCCTGGACGCCTGGTGGTCTGTTAAGGCGCTCAGGGAAAGTTGGGGATTATTGCTCACAGAATAAAACTTGGAGGGAGAGACTGGATACCTTCCCCAGAAATGTCGCGACTTGGTAGCCTAGCCCTAGCTCCCTACGCTTCTGATTGGGCAGAGACTGAAAAATAGATAAAGCCATTGAATTTTAGGTCCTTCAGTATCACAATGTGTGGTAGGTGGTGGCGACCATCATCCACTCACTTGATGTAGTGCTGCCTACTTCTTCCTTCACTTTTTTCACTTTTTCTGTCTGGCTTCCTCTCTTTCCTATTTCTCCCATCTTTCATGTCACTTCTTATTACTCTTCTTTCCTTTTCAGGTGGCTTTTACATTGAGTGACAAGCCTAATGGTTTCATGTAAGCCAGGAAACCATTTACAACGCTAGGTAGTAACCATATAACTAAATACGTGTTCCTTGTGTCAAAAAGTGGGTTGGCGGATGGTTAGTGTACCTCCCCGGCGTCTGGTAGTATAAAATGTTTGATATACTTTACTAAATATTGTAGCTTCTAATTTCCCCTGATTGTTCAGTGAAAAATTAGTTCCAGTAGCAGAAACACTAACAACTTTCTCCTGTTTGATTTTTGTATAATTATTATATTATTTAGAATGGAAAGTGAGATTTTGACAAGGGGAGATTGAGGTAGAGGAAGGGAGAGAGGAAGAGGGCGATGTGGCGATTATGTTCATAGCCATTCTCCTTCGTCCATCAAGGCGTCTGGCTGTAGATAGACATGCAGCTTATAGGCATCATGTTTTGGCGTAACTGCGGAGAAACTTTACATGGATCCCTGGCGGATTACAGAACTTCGTCACAAAGCATTAGGAAGAGCGAATTCGACAATAAAGAAATTTTTAAATTAGAAAATATGGATAACACAGTTGCCGTATCAGTGAAAATAATGCAAAATAATTAGGAAACAGTCATGAAGGATTTATCTAGGTACGTATTTATGTTGTAACCGACCTAGTGTTGTGAGTGGGCAGATGGCAGGTTCCGCCAAATCAAAACAAACCGGCCCTCGACGGTGATGTGTGGCTCAGTTCGTCGAAAGATACCTATCTTAGGACTAGAGGATGCCAACGTTGGGACCAAAGGATGTTGAGGTAAGAACCAAAGGATGTCAAGGTGTAAGAATTGTCCCCATGTCTGCTTATATCATGTGTATTTAGCGCATAATACGAAGGGGCGTACTGGAAGTGGCTTTAGACATTTTGCAACACCTTCCTTAATGATTTGTTTTGGATGTTACACCTCAGTATGCATTTTTATTGTGCTGATGCAAACCATGTTCTTATTGAAGCTATATAAATAATATACATGAGTATTATGTTGATATGCATACTAAATGGCTAAGGAAAAGGTGCAAGGAAGACGTTTGTGTCAATACCAGCCTGTTACGTATACCTTGATATAAGAATCATTCATTTTGATAACTAACAGCAGCATAAATATAGCTACACAGTTATCAGTGTTATTTACTTATATGTGTGTTATTGTTTATTATACACACCGCGGGAACAGTAGAAATAATAAAAATTACAGGTAACTCCGATAGCAGAGAGACGGTGGAAGAAAAAGGAAGGTAAAAGACTAAAAACCGACAATAAAATCTAGAACTAGATATTAGTACATAATTTACGTAAAGCTTTCTGTGTATTACAGAAATTGGTTAGGTGCTTGGTTCTTGTGATAATAGTACAGAGCGTCATTCTAGTCCTGTCTTTCCGTGTATTAAAACTGATAAGGCATATAGTATTAGTTGTTAGTAATGCTGATAATGGTACCTATATTTATCAGTCATACATTTGAAAACAATGTACATTCTGTTTAAGAGTACTAAATGTGGCTGTTCATGGTTCGTATGATCGTCTTCGAATAAATAAGTGACGTCAGGAACAGATGTAGTTAATCATTTTATGCAATGGATGGTGATGACAGCAATGTTCATGA
Source organism: Birgus latro (assembly GCA_018397915.1). NCBI lineage: Eukaryota > Metazoa > Arthropoda > Malacostraca > Decapoda > Coenobitidae > Birgus > Birgus latro. The sequence goes on along the minus strand of JAGKTI010018691.1, from coordinate 11,434 downwards.
TTATATACAGTAGCTGAATTAATGGTAAAGATAACGATTATAACGACTTAGCGATGACGATGATGAAGGTAAAAAATTAATGCCTATCTACTCTGCGAGATACATTAATATGCAATCAGTGTTTGCCAAGTCTTAATCATCCCGTAGAATATTACCCACGGCAGTCGAAGTTACATTCAGGCCCCCATTTATATTGTCCAGTGAAAAGAGGCAAGGAAGAAACAAACTTCGTCCAAGAGTCCAGCCTGCCTGAGAATCAAACTGGGATTCTTACATTTGCTTACCGGAAGTGCTAACGAATGCACAGTCAGGTGGGTGGGCACGTTAATGATTTACTCATATAAAATGTGACGAGAAGGGGTAAATTGAGATGGCCATATCATATGGAGGACAACAACTGGGTGCGGAAGATGACGTCGATATGAACCTAGAACGTAGAGCTGCGAGAGGCAGACGAAAAAGACCTATTCACTAGTTTTCTTTGATAGTATTTTTAAATCATTTTCTTTCATAAAGCATAGACGACCTTAACAATTTCATGCAGCAGCTTTTTTTCCTCTCTCTCTCTCTCTCTCTCTCTCTCTCTCTCTCTCTCTCTCTCTCCATTTCAGTATTATAACATTTTTGTATACATTCCCGCTTTTTAAAGATATTTTTATTCAACTTTGGAAAGCCCTTGTGTCTTAAAGGGGTTGACAGAGGCATTGTTTAATCCATCGAGCTCGATAAATCTCTGGCGCGGAATAAAATCGTCCATAAATAGCAAGAATTCAGTATAAATTGTCATCCGGCTGAATAGGTTGGCCACTTCACTCCGATTACGTATTCTATATTCCTACCTACATCTGACGATTTTATTTAGCTTTGGACAGACTTCAAAACTGGAGGATTTAGTTATAAACTGACCTTCATTAACCCCTTCAGTAAGCTGAATAGAATCGTCTGCAGATAAATAAATACAGAAGTAAGTAAATAAAAATGTCAAACCAAAGACGTAATTCATAATTATTTCGTTTTTGCCATCTCCAGACGATTTTACGCCTCATGGGAGACAATTTGGTCCGCACACTTGTCGGGGAAGGAAGCTCCATCACACCTTTCGTTAGCAATACATATTTTTGATATGGTTGGTTTATATCATTTTGCACGTTATATATGTAACTTAGAGTATGGCGATATTCGAATGGTTTAAGTAAAACGGATTAGGACAGCAAGGTAATAAGCAAAGTAAATTGCTTAGGAAGAGGGATTGGGGAGCTTCTTAACGAGAATACCACCTCTTGTGGCGAAAGTTACTGGAGACTTTTTTCTATCCCCTCCAGTTATAAGAAACTTTACAGCTGAGCAAATCGTCTGAATGCAACAGTGAGCAAAATCGCGTGGGTGTAACAAGAATAATTAAAAATACGTTGTTTAAACGGTTTATTCTGTGAGTTTATATACGTTTGAAATTTAGTATTTCCTTATCTGGACGATTTTATTTGAGCCTAATTTTTGCTGCTGCCTAGCGATTGTGATAATCCTGTCGGAGATCATACAATAATTAATTATTAGTGGTGTAATTATCATCATCCTGTAGATTATCTGCGTTTGTGTGTGTGCGTGTTCCTAAAATATCAGATAATCTAGAAACTAACCAGAAAGATCGGACAGACGAGAGAAGGGGGGGGGGAAGGAAGGGAAAGAGGAGAGGAGGGGGATGGATGAGAGAGAGGAGGTAATGGGGGATGGAGAGGGAGGGAGGTGGGAGGGGGAATGGAGGAAGCATACTTTTAGAGAGAAGGAAGAGGTGGATGGAAGAAGGAGGAGAAGGAAGGAAAGGAAAGAGACAGAGAGATGGAGGAAAGATAGGCCGTGAAGGGAGGGAAGTGGTGACGGGGGGAAGGAAGGAAACCATGTGGGAGTAGGTGGAATGTGACAGCTTCAGGGTTGCCAGATTGGGCTACAAGTAGCGAATTGGGCTAGTTTTGGAAGCTTTGTGCTACTTGCGACTTTTTGGGCTACTTTAAAAATAGTGTACATTTGGCTAACTTGGGCTACTATGAGACGAAAGTCAAAGGTTGATTAGTGTTTATGTATCATTTAAAATATAATTACCTTTTGAAGACACACAAAGATAATGATTTATAAATCATCATATCCTCCTGCTTTAAATTGTCCGCACTCTCGTGTTAATCTCTGATTGGCTGTTTAACTCGAGCTGACCGTGTGAGATTACCACCCGTCATTCATGTACTCGTAGATGCAAAGGAAGACCCTGATAATCTTCAGCTTACTGAATTATTTAAATATGTAATTATAATGAGATGTTCAAGAAAATATCTTCCTTTAGTTCCAAAAATAGTTTCGTTAAGTTGAAAAAATGAAAGTTCAGACAGTAAGAAAGAGTTCTTAAGAAGAAAACAGCTTAGTTCCGAAAATGTAATGGAAATGAAGTAAGTTAAGGGATAGAGAAGTAAATTTAGTTAATGCAGCAATTAAGGAGTTCTGTGTTAATTAAGTTTAGGCTTACATCACCTCGAACAAACCCTACAGGAGCACTGGAGCAGCACTCAACTGGAAAGTTGTGCAAAGTTAAAGTATTTGCGTCTTTATGTACAGTATATGCTCGTATATAGATAGATTGGATAGATAGATATAGATATAGGTAGATAGATATGTATATAGACCGTGCATAATTATGTTGGGCTACTTTATACCGAACTTCGCTACTTTTGAGGCCTGTTTCCGCTACTTTTGGTCACAAGAATCTAGCAACCCTGGACGGCTCCTGGTCAGTCAGTCTGGCTTCAGCAATGATGGGTGGCGGTTATCGATTTTGGTAAGACATTTTGCCTTTCTCCGTTAATTGCTTTGTGATAATGATTTTAATTTGCATTGTAACAATGCCTGAGTATTTCTAAAGCTTACTCAGATCATTGGAATCGTAAGAAAATAGGATTACAGAACTGGGTCTGGACTTTGGGTGTGTGGGTGAAGATTGAGGTGTGTATGTGTAGATTGGTGTGTGTGTGTGTGTGTGTGTAGGTTTGGATATGTATGTAGATATGGGGTGGGTGGGGCATGGATTTGTGTGTGGAATTTTGGCTTTCACTGGATATTTTACGTTTTTTTTTTTTTTATAGTTTTTTGATAATTTATGCTTGCCAGTTTCACATGGCTTTTATATATATACAACTCATATGACCAAATTCGAAAAATCTTCTGTAGCCAGATTGGGAGGGCAATATTGACTAGTAACCAAGGAGACTCATTACTTATTCATGACCAAGACTTTTTGTAAAGATCCCATGCCCCTTTTCCGTTACTTCATGGCCAAGTGTAGTCAGATTGGTTAGGTAATTTTGACTAGTAACCAAGGAAACTCATTGCTTAACTCAGGCTAAAAGTCCATGTAAAAGCCATGATCCCTAACCCCTTTTCAGTTAATACTAATTGTGGTCAGACTGAGATTTTAGGTGCTTATTTTGGCTAGTAACCAAAGAGACTCATTTCTTAACTAAAGCTCAAATTTCATGCAACAACAATTCAAAGATCCCGGACTCCTTTTCATTTGTTTGCCAAGTGTTGTCAGATTGGGAGAGTAATTTTGACTAGTTACGAAGGAGACTCATTCCCTAAGGTTCAAATTCCATGCAACAACTGTTCAAAGATCCCTAACTCCTTTTCAGTTAGTTGTTGGCCAGGTGTTGCAAGATTGGAAAGTTAATTTTGACTAGTAACCAAGGAGACACGACTAAGGCCCCACATAAAGATCCCTAGCCCCATTTCAGTTACACATCATGGACAAGTGTTGTCAGATTGGGATGGTAATTTTGACTAGTAACCAAGGAGACTCATTTCTTACTCATGCTATTAGTAAAGATCCCAAGCCCAGTTAGTTACTTTGACCAAGTGTAGACAGAGTGGGAGGGCAATTTTGACTAGTAACAAAGGAGACTCTATAACTTGGCCCAGATTTTCATTTTCATATAGCTCTTTAACAGAAAGACAGTGGTATGGCTGTACATTCATTCCATAGCACTTCTTTGTAACTAGCCTCATATTCTAGTGTTAATGAGATAGTGATGATACAACTCAGCATTGAAGATAAATGACAATTGTAGGCCAAGTTAAAGTACAATCAGTCTAGTGACCAAGGAGACTTATAGCACTTGTTCATGACTAGCCTCAAATTTTAGGTGTAAATCAGAATAATAATCAAGGAGACTCATTCCTAACTCATAACTACGGCTCGTCAAATTCAACCTCACCTTTGTATTTTTTGTGGGAGTGACCAGTCATATTTTAGTAGTTGTAAATCAGAAATAGTAACCAAGGAGACTCATTCTTAACTCATAACTACAGCTTCTCAAATGCAACCTTATCTTTATATTTTTTTGCAGGAGTGGCCGATTCAGAAAAACTGGCTATAGGTCTAAAAACAACTTTCCACTTTGAATACTTAGCTATAACAAAAACTTTTTAGAATATGATGCTTTGCTCTTACATTTTTGGTTTAAAATATTTCATCATCTTGAATTTTGAATAGATGAATGCTTAGTATTTTGCTAGTAATGAAGTGCTGTGGAAAGGATAAAGCTATAGTATTATCTGCCACTGTACTGTGTGAAATGTACTGCATAAGGCAATATCTAGAGCTAGTAGAAGGTAGTATTAGTTATCTAGTGTATAATTGTTTGCTCAAAACTTAATATTAAATTTTTACAATCATTGCAGTGGTGTTCCTTTGGCGGTCCTGGGTTCGTGTGGGTGTGAACGAAATATTGATAGCCTGGTTCCAGAGAGAGGGCAGCCTGATTCTGGTTCAAGAGGAGTGATAAGAGACTGCCTGGATAACCCGAAGTAGCAGAGGGGCCATGACCACTTGGAGGGTGGTAGAAGTCTGTTCAGATAGGTATAACACTGTCTCCTGTCTGTTTCTCCTGTCTCTTGTTTCTCTCTCCTGTCTCTCACATGTCTGTGTTCTTTCTTATGTCTCCTGTCTCTCCCTACTGTCTCCCTCCTGTCACTCCTGTCTGTTAGTGCACAGAGTTATGGAGGGTTGAATTGAGCAAGGATACTCATTCTTACATTATAACAAGATGAGATGGAAGGATGGAGTGGAGAGATGGGAGAGGGTGTAGGTGGAAGGGGTGGAGTGTAGATACAAGTAGATATGGGAGAGGGGTATGTGAGTTGGAGAGAGTGTGGGTAGATGTGGTAGAGGGGGGTGTGAGTTGGAGGGATGGAGATGTGAGGGGGTGTGAGTTGGAGGCATAGAGATATGAGAGGGTGTGAGTTGGAGACATGGAGATATGAGAGGGGGTGTGAGTTGGAGGCATGGAGATATGAGAGGGCGTGTGAGTTGGAGATGGAGATATGAGAGGGGGTGTGAGTTGGAGATGGAGATATGAGAGGGGGTGTGAGTTGGAGGGATGGAGATATGAGAGGGGGTGTGAGTTGGAGGGAGGGCAACCAAATGGCAGAGAACAGTGTAGTATAGAGCAGATTTGTGGCCACACCTTCCAGGAAAGTTGTGGCAAGAGATAGATGAGATAGCTAGATACTGAATTTCAAGCAAGCACATAGTATTGATGTGGGAGTGGTAGTCCTGTCATTCCTACCTCCATAACTGTAAAGTTAATTAAGCTGTGTAGTCAATTAAGTACTAAAGTTGAGAATGGGCCAGTTCCATCACGTGATGGAGACACTACAGCATAGTTAAGTGGTAAGATTATTTTTCTCTCGGTTAAGAAATTGAAATGACATGGAGGTAGTTTTTAGAATTGTCCTTTTGTAGTTTGATATAGCTTAATGCCAGATTGACATTTCCTTGTCTGTACACCTTTGCTGTAGCACTTCTGTAAATGGCATAATGGTTAACAAGTCATTAAGATACTGATGTTAGAACAGGTTAACAGAATATGCAGTAGACTATGCAAGAAATATTAGAGAATGGTTGCAGCTGAAGCCTTGAGGCTTAACAGTTTTAGCCAGTGTGGGTGAAGGCAGAGATGAAATATTTCATCTGTGTAGGTTTAGTCATAAAAATATATTGTAGTGCATTTCACTGGGCATGAGAGAATGGAAGATACAACTGGGTGCAGAGGAATAGAGGTTTGAATGTTGAGGGTAGAATTGAGAGGAAGGAGTAGATTGAGTTGGTTTAGGAGCAAGGATCAGACTGGAATGTATTGGTGGTGTTATGAGAAGAAGTAGATTGAGATGGTTTGGGAGGAAGGATGGGACTTGAATGTATTGGTGCTGTGATGAGAAGTAAATTGAGATGATTTGGTAATGCGGAGAGGATGGGGATGGCAATTGGGTGTGGGTGGTGAGAGGTGTGAACGTTGAAGGTAAAGTTGGGAGGCAACCTGAAAGACCAGGGATGAAGTAATGTCACTGTAAGGATAAGGGGCTGAATGGAGAAGCTACTAGTGATCAAGCAGCATGGAGAACCCCATTAAGTGATAAAGGCTGATGTATGGTAGCATCTTGGAGTTTTTATAAATAAAATTATGAAAGAAGGAAATGAAAAGTTTCCTTTTTCTTTTATAAATTTAAGTGCTTCTTCTACAATTTTCTTCCTTGTCCTTGATTTCTGCACCCTATCTTACCCTGTCATTAGGTGGAAAGGATCGGGATGAAGGAAAATGAAGATTGTTCCTAGGTAGTTAAGTTTGCATTAGCCTAACATGAATAGGGAAGTAGCATTATACTGTATAGGAATAGATGCATTGGTTACTAGGCAAATATGGGTGTTAAATGCATATTTCACTGAGGAACTTATTTACTAGAACACTTTACTCACTTGTGGGTTCATGCTTATCTGCAAGTGAATCTGGGGGACTTAGGCTAAAATTACCCTTCTGCAATCCACCATCCTCCTTTTGAGGATTAAATGCAGAATATTAACTGATAACCTTAAGATGGATGGGTTAGATGCAGCCTTCAGTTATGTCCTTCAGCACAAGATTTACCTAGTGTTGAGGTAGCACTGTCATTGCAAAGAGTTAATGAGTTATAAAGCATATTTTATTTTGTACTTTAGGGCAGTTGGACGAGGGGCAACTTGATAGCAGAGGAGGCCTGCTGGGATGGTGTGTGGTGGTAGACATCCACCACTTCAACCACCAGCTGTGATGTAGGGGAGCAACTTGGCTGGATACTAAAAAGGTGAGTACCCTTAAAAATGTTATACTTAATCACTTAGGCACCAGTCTGTTGAAATAACCATTGATGGGCCTAGTGGAGTGTATTATACATCAACTTGCATAGTTTTCTTTAAATCTTGCTGTGGTACCATACTAGCTTTTGCTAATTGGCAGTTGGTTGCAAAACTTTCCTCAAAAGGTGTTAGTTAAAATGCATTAAAACCTGTGCTTAAATAGCTGAGGAAGCTAAAGTTGCAAGAATCTTGCAGAATGTTTGTAAAAACACACTTTTGCCAAGTGGAATTATCTGCAGTAAATGTGTAGCAGTTAAATTGGCTATGCTAACAACCATATCCCTGTAAATGATTGTTGTCACCCCTTCTGCCTGATGTTTCATTCTTAACTTTTTCATATAGTTTTAATAAGCTTTGGAGACTTGGAGCAGAAATCAGATAGCCATTTTTACCCCGTCAAAGAAAAAATCCCCATTGCTGGATCAAACCACTGGGTGTGGGCAGGAGTGAATTAACACTAACAACAGGTAGCTCCCTAACATCACTTCTGTAACAGTTTATTTTAGGGGTTAAACCTAAGTCAGTTAGAGACACCTGTATTTAAAAGGAAGCTCTCTAACACCTCCTCCTTAGCTATTTATTAAGGGAAATAATTGTTGTGATAATAAAGCCTTGTCTTATATGCAGATTTATGCTTTTCCAAGTTCCATTGGTACTTCACTCTAATACCCTGATTTTATTTTTGTGACAGTTGGATGTGGAAGGTGATAAGTGGCAATGTCAGGGGTAGGGTTGTGAGAGGCAGACAAGACCAGGAACGAGGTCATAGGGTGTAACATCAGGGATAAATTACTATATAGTGAGGCTGCCAGAGATTGAGTAGTGTGGAGAGCTGCCATTAGGTTACAAAGGCCGACGCATTCAAGCACATTGGAGCTTTTATAAACAATACAGTAGAGGTATTTCCAGATTCTATTAATCCTGTACATTTGGACTGGAAATTATAGCCTTCATTAACCCCATCAGAGCTGTAAGTCCTTAAGTTGTAAAATGCCTGTTGGTGGGAAGAATAAAACCAAAAATAAATCAATGAGGAAGAGGTGCCAGGGGAGGTGCCTTGTGTACAAGCCCCTTTGAGCCATAGGTCCTCCATGAGTTGTAAAATTGTCTGGTAGTAACAAGAATAAATCCATCCATCCATCATCCAATCTTATATTGCCCCATGAGAGGTGTAGGAAACCAAAAATAAATAACTAAGGAAGAGATGCTAGGGGAGATAGGGAATTAGAAGTATGTTTGCATCAATCTTTGTGACTGTTTATCCAGCTGTTGATAACTTTCTCCCTCTGCCTGTGACTGTTTCCTCTTAACAGTGACTGTAAATAGTGGTTTCCTTCTGCCAGTGGCTTCCCCTGGGGAGGGGGGTAATGAACACTTCCCCGGTATCTCTGCTTGTTGCAAGAAGCGACTGAAAGGGACCTTTTTCTCTAATGTCTCTCTCCATACTGTCCTCTTCTCTGTCCCACCTCTTCTTGATAATTCCTTACCTCTTCAGGCCTTTATTTTCCTTCTTCTATCAGGTTAGACATTTGGGTTTTACATGGATAGTTTAAGGGCCTTTAATTGACACTGACCCATCCTACCCTCCTCCCTACGCTTCAGCGCCAAGGTGTTCCATCACCAAGCGTCTTCGTCGCAAAAGCCGCTCCCATGCCAGTCTTGGTGCTAGTTCATTATTCCTGCCATCATGCTGCCAGTGACGATTCCTTAAATGCAGTGTCCAGGCATCTTTCAGTGAATGGATGTTGACTTTCATTTCTTGTTTGGGAAGATGTTTTCAACTTTTCAGCTTTCTCATGCAATCCAAACTTTGAAATAGTCTCTAGAATTACTTCAATAGGTAGATAGATTGATAAAGCACAGGCAGTAAGGTGGATTACCAATAGGTATATTAGCAGTGTTTACAGTTTTTACCTTCCTTAATTGGCCATCATTGTTGTCTTCATTTAGTGGGTTAAGGTGATGTTTGGCTGTGTTAGGTGGGTGTGATGTACTATATTTGCTGTAGATGCCTGGTGGCCTAGTGGGTTGAGATGGTCCAGCTAGATGTGCTTTGGAATATTGCCATGTTTTTTCACTTGTGGCAAAGCAGACAGGTAATTTTTTTTTTTTTTTGAGAAAGTTTAAATATCTGGGTGATTTTCATATGAAATACAGAATTTAAGGTCAAGGGAAGAGTCACTTTAGAAGTACAACTAGACAAGCCTTGATCCCTTTCCCAATAGAATTTCATGTTACAAACGAATTGAAATATCCAGCAGATGCCAAGTTGCCCAGCCTGAAATTTTGTTGATATAACATGTTGGGTATTGCATCAGCTGACATTTGTCAGTTTTCAATTTGGGTGAGGAGGCATTGTAGCAACTTATGAAATACAAAGTTGCTCAGCCTGAAATGTTGTTGATTTAACATGTCAGCTGTTGCCTAAGCTGACTATTATGTACTTTTCAGTTTTGACTATAAGGAAGCATTGTAGTGACCTATGAAATGCAAAGTTGCTCAGCTTGAAATTTTGAATTGATTTATGTCATCTGTTGCATCAGCTGATTATTAAGCAAATATAAATTTTTGCTGTGAGGAGGCATTTTAATAGTTTCACATTCTAAATTTCAAAGAGAAGCTTTTAAAAATTGGCTGCAATAGTTTTGCTGCAGGTCTGTGCAGATAATCTCTTCTTGTTTAGGTACGGAATTTATACTTCTGATCTTTTTAGATAATCCATTTGGCAGGTGTTAGGTGTTAGCATGTGTTTAGATTAGGAAGTAGATGTTTAGATTAGGTAGTAGGTGTTTAGATTATGTAGGAAGTGTTTAGATTAGGTAGTGTTTAGATGAGGTAAGTGTTGGGGTGCCAGGTGCCTCAACAACCACAGCTTAGTATTTGTTTGGGGAGTGGTTCAGTTCCATCACATGAAAACAAAGCAGCTAATGTGCCTTTGTATTTGCAGGAAACAAGATGACTTCTAACAAGATTTGTGAAGGTATCAAGACAGCAAGATAAAGCCAGCTCTGTAAAGGAAAATACCTTTTTTTTTCCAAGAAGATAGGTAATGTGTTAAAACTGCATCTCTCATTTTGCTTTAACTTGGCCTAAAATAACCATGCTAGTCATGAAGAGGTTCTGTGGTAAAGGTCAAACTTTTACCTAAAATTATGCTTTTCTGAAGTGCCATGAGATGGATTTAAATTTGTCCTAACGTTACCGTCTTTGAATTGTAAGAATTTAACTATGACTCTAGATTAAAATTAGTGATGCTGTTCATGAAAAAGTGCTGCAGAAAGGATGTAGAGCCAATGCTGTTTTTTTCTGCTTTCAAAAGATAACTGTTGGCCAAGTTAAAGTGAAAGAACTGTAGTTGCATATACTGAAAGTCCTCGTTTGTGGTAGTCATGAAGTGCTGGTGACAGTGTTCATTTAATTTTTTTTTTTAAATCCAAGTATATGCATTTCTTGAGGTACTGAATTTGTTCCCAGGCTTAAGTGAACCTAAACTTGGTGGTCTGCAGTCTGAATTTGCCCTTGTGTAGTCCACCATTATCCGTTATGGGAGGATAGGGAGGTATATGACTAGTAACCAAGGAGACTCATGTAGTCCACCATCCTTGGGGAGGATAAGGGAGGGAATTGAGGGATGTTATGTTTAATGGGATAGTGAATTTAGAGGCTAGTTATTGTTGCTCAACTCCAATCTGTCTGGCCAAGCAGACTCACCAACCACAGGCAACCAACTACCCCTTGCAGGGCCACCCCACGCAGCGAACTGTTGTTCTCTCATGGTCAACAGTGCCCTGCAGCAGCGAGGTGTGGGGAATAGTGTGGAGGTTTGGTTCCTGGGTGGATCCTGCATTTCCATCTCCACCCAGTTAACATGGACACCATAGCAGGTTCTGCATCACCCCATTATCTGGTTCTATGGTTTCCACCTAGCATTTTTCCTGGGTTACAGGAAACCATAGGCTTGTCACCCAGTGTAGAACCACCCAAAGTGGAAAGAGAAATGAAAAGTGACCAGAAGGAAAGGGATAAGGAGGGGGAGGAGAAACAAAATGAGTTGAAGTAGGTAGTACCTCAGTGAAACTTTGATAATTCAAACCTCAAAAGTTTGGAAACTTCTAAAGTTCAAATACCATAATTTATGAACTGTAATTTTTATTTTGCACTATTAGCTCACCAATGCCCGCAGACTCTAGCATATAAAATTGCCGCCTACACTTATGCAATACT
>JAGKTI010018690.1:0-17515 GCA_018397915.1 Birgus latro | reverse complement strand
GAGAAAGTGAGTGAGAATAAATGATAATAACAAAAATAGTAACAATGGCAGTGACGCTGTGAGAGTAAGAGAGAGTGTGAAAATAAGTGAGAATTTAAATGGGAGTGATAATGGGCGAGTTACTATACTGATTTTGTGAGGGTAAATTAGAAACTGAGTCAGCATGAGTGTGAGGATGAATGTAAATTAAAGAATTAAACTCCGAAAACTCGGGCCACGAACTGTCGACCCAAAACCTAGTTCAGTATGCCGCCGCCAAGCCTTGAGCATGGACTCGCAGGGTTCATAGTGGGTCGAATTGAGACTGATGATAAAGTAAGTCGACCCCATATGGCTTTCACCTTTGACCCTTTGACCTTGCTGACCTAATCAGTTCATCATCGTTTCATACTGTACGACTGAGAAAAGTTTGGTCGCAATCCATCGAGGGGTTTAGGATATATCGCCCCCACACACATATGGCCTTGACTTTTGACCTCTTGACCTTGCTGACGTAACCAGTTCATCATTCCTTCATACAGCATCACTGACAAGAAGTTGGTCGAAACCCGTCAGGGGGTTCAAGAGCTGGAGCTCCCGTTCCATCAGCTCTCGAGGACTAAACTCGATTTTTTTTTCCAGCTGATGATCCACTTTCGTGAATGTGGCACCAGCGCACTCCTGCCCCGTGATTGGTTGGTTTCAATTTCGTACCTGAAGTATCATATTTACAAAAAAAAAAATTGTACCTTATATTCCAATTCTCATAAATGCTGTTTTGCATTGTCACTGTATTATACAAACAGACATGAAACGAGTATGTATCTGTGCTTCACCAAACGGACAATGAATTTGAGAAAGTTGAATCTGAATTGAAATATTTGTTATTGTAAAACATACAGAGCTGTTGCATCTCTAATAAATAAATAAATATATATACTTATGGATAATATGGGCGAAGGTATCAAAGCAATGGAGTAGGTGTAATCCATAATCAAGTCTGACATCCTGCGAAACGAGACAGGCCGTCTCTCGCCCCCCCCCCCCCCGACCTCATAGGGACTGTTCCATTCGTCTCCCCACTTCCACCACTTTACCGCTGACAAAACCGCTAATTTACTTAGAATGGTACTATTGTGTAATGTGACAAGTGCCTAAGTATTAAGTTACCTTTTATTTGCACTTACGCAGCCAAATACGTTTATTTATTTTTTCTAATATAGGGGGATGCGACAACTCCGTACCTTATACAACAATAAGTATTTCAAATCAAATTCAACTTCCTCAAATTCATTGTCCGTTTGGGTGAAACACAGATACTCGTTTCATGTTGTTTGTATAGTAAAATGACAAAGCAAAACAGCATATATGAGAATTGGAATATACGGTACAATAGCTTTTTTGTAAATATGATACGTCAGGTATGAAATTGAAACCAACAATCACGCGGCAGGAGTGCGCAGGTGCCATATTCACGAAAGTAGATCATCAGCTGGAGAAAAAAAAAATCGAGCATAGTTCCTGACCACCCTTTGCTGAATTTTTCATGTTTCAATAACACAGAGAGTAGGCCAGCATGCACTCCAGTATTCAACACCAAACTACATGCACATTACACACTACACTTCCTTTTCAAAATTAAAGATTCATTTATTTTTCTAATAACAGAACAGAGGAAGGAAAAAATGAATAAATAAATAATCCATACACCAGATTAATGGTGTCCTCCATTCATAAAATATCTGTAACAGTTGGACTTGAACAGATGTAGGCTGAAGTTTGGAGGGAAACAACTCTGGGGAAGCGAGTTACAGAGAGATGCGGTACGGGGAATAAAAGAATTCTGATAGGCAGAAGTTCTGCAATATGGCTGTGTGACATTCCAGTCATGATCGCTACCAGATGCCCGTGTAGCACGGCATGGAGAGGTGGCAGAATGGACGCAACTTCGTCTGAGCATTTGCCATAAAAGTATCTGTAAAATGATGCAAGGGAGGCAACATTCCTTCTTACTTGAAGGGGAGGTAGCTTATTTATAATAGCAGGGTTATTATTAATTCCAGCAGCATTGTTTTGAATTTTGTCTAGTTGTTTTAATGCAACCTCTCCACATCCATTCCACAAGGGTGAGCAATATTCAAGGTGAGAGCAAGCATGACTTTTACAAATTATAACTAGCTGCTCGTCATTGAAGGAGTTATGGATTCTGTACAATAATCTATTCTTTGAGGCGGTTTAAGTAAGTGATCTGACATGAGAGGACCAGCTGAGGGCATTGTTAAGTGAGACACCGAGAATTTCAATGCTTTTGGAGACGGGAATGTTAGTAGCACTTGAGGTAATATACGAATCTGGCAAGATCTGTTTATTAGTAAACTGTATATATTTGGTTTTACTAGCAATAAGTGAGACAAGGTTGTTTTGTCCAGATTCACTGATAGTAGATAAGTCTTGGTTTATGGAGATGGCTGTACTGAGTTGAGAATTAGAGATATTAGACTCTGTAAATGGGTGTGTGAATGTGAATGAACTATGAAGTGTTGAGTTATCTGTATATGAATGGGTGGGATTGTGGGTGACAGATAAGAGATCATTAATATGAACCAGGTCCAGGGTCTGGTGCCAGAAATGATCTCTGTTGCACGCAGGCATTAACTGAGTGGAATTGGAATATACATCATCTACTTTTACTCTTGTTTTTCTGATGCTGAGACATGAGGAAAACAGAAAATCGGAGTCTAAAAACCAAGCCCCGGAGTCCCCAGGGGGTGAGAGGGCCCATAAATGCCCCAACCATTTGCCCCTCTCCCAGTGACAACTCAACGAGCTGCCTGGAACTACTGTTTCATTCACTTCATTTCTGCAACACTCGCGGCCTTTCTTCTAACTTTCTCTCTGCTGAGCATCGCTTCTCCTCCTCTAAACCTCACCTTCTTTTCTTAACTGAGACTCAGCTGTCTGAGACAGCTGCTAGCAAACCCTTCTCTGTATCCTTCTACTTTCTCTATACTCATTTCAAACCCAAAGGTGGCTGTTGTGTATATGTACGCAACGGCCTATCTTGCTCTCGTGTTCCTGAACTTGCTTCTTCTGAATTCTCTACTCTCTGGCTTCGGCTTTCCTGTCATTCTCTAACTAAATATATCTGCGCTGTTTACTTATCTCCTAATTCTACTGACTATGAAAAATTCTTTGACTATCTTACTACTATGATGGAACACATTCTATCCGTTTCTCCTTTTTCTGAAATCTCCATTCAAGGAGATTTCAATGTTCACCACCACCTTTGGCTCTCCTCTCCTTTCACTGATCCACCTGGTGAACAAGCCTACATCTTTCCTATCCTTAATGACCTAGTGCAGCTTATACAGCACCCTACCCGTATCCCTGACCGGCTCGGAGACAGTTCCAACATACTTGACTTCTTCCTAACAACTAATCCTTCTGCTTACACTGTTAATCTTTCCATTCCGTTGGGCTCCTCCGATCACAATCTTATTACCTTAACTTGTCCTATCACTATTGTACGGCCTGTGGACCCTCCAAAGAAAAATCGATTGTGGCACTTTGAAGCTGCTGATTGGGAGGCCCTCAGACAGTACTTCTTTGATTTTCCCTGGAATGATTATTGCTTCCATGGGAGCCATCTGAGTGTGCCTCGCTCATTATGGAGGTTATTCTCTCGGGCATGGAAGCATACATTCCTTTCTCATATTTCCTGACTAATGCAAGAAAGCCTTGGTTTAATCACACTTGTTCTAATGCTGTCCACAGCAAGGAGAAGGCCTATAAAAGGCGTCAGAGCCAACCCTCCCCTGAATCACATCTTTCTTATGTTTTTGCCTTGGATCGTCCTAAGTCTGTTCTCACTCTTCTAAAAATAATTTCATCCGTACTAAATGCTCTCAATTCCCCAACTAGAATTCTTCCCGCTCCTTCTGGCACATTGCCAAAAATCTTTCTAACAACTTTACCTCATCATCCTTCTCTCCTCTATTCTACTCTGATGGCTTTGTAGCTACTTCTTCTATAGATAAAGGAGATATCTTCGCTCAGACTTTCTCCTCCAATTCCACTTAGATGATTCTGGTAATCTTCCTCCATCACTTCCCCCCTCTGACTTCTTCATGGTTGACGTCAAACTTTCTTCAGCTGATGTATTTTCTGCCATCACTGGCCTCAATACTAACAAGACATATGGGCCTGATGGGATCCCTCCTGTTGTCCTCAAGAACTGTGCTTCTGTGCTTACCCTGCCTAGGTAAACTCTTTCGTCTTTGTCTGTCAACTTGTACGTTTCCTTCTTGCTGGAAGTTTGTTCTCATTCAGCCAGTCCCAAAGAAGGATGACCATTCCTAACCCTCTAACTATCGCCCAGTTATATTAACATCCTGTGTTTCAAAAATTTTCGAGTCTACTCTTAACAGAAAAATTTAAAAATATCTTTCCTATCATAACCTCCTTTCCAATCGTCATTATGGGTTCTTTCATGGATGCTCCACTGGCGATCTTCTCACGTACCTTTCAGACTCGTGGTCATCCTCCGTTCGGGACTTTGATGAAAGCTTTGTCATTGCACTTGGCATCTCAAAGGCTTTCAGTCGAGTCTGGCATAAATCTTTAATTTCCAAACTGTCCTCTTACGGTTTCTATCCTTCTATCTATACCTTCATCTCTTGCTTCCTTTCTGGTTGTTTTATAACTACTGTAGCATACGGCCACCGTTTTTTCTCCTAGATCTATCAACTTTGGTGTTCCCCAGTGCTCAGTCCTATCACCAACGCTCATCCTTTTATTCATCAATGGCCTTCTAAGCTGTACATCTTACCCCATCCACTCGTACGCTGATGACTCCACCCTTCACCTTTCCATTCGGTTCCCGCAACGTCCATCTCACCAGTTACTTCAACAAACAAGGAATGAGGCTATGGCTCGTATCTCTGACTGGGGTAAAAGTAATCTTGTTGTTTTTAATGCATCAAAGACTCAATTCTTACACCAATCAACCCGACAAAATCTTCCACAGGAGTTCCCACTAATGTTTGATAATGTCCTGCTTAATTCTGCATCATCCTTAAACATACTTGGGGTTTCATTCACTCGGGACTTATCTTGGAAAGATCATATTACATCTCTTGTAAAATCCGTCTCCAAGAGATTGGGTGTGCTAACCCGACTCTGTAGCTTCTTTAGCCCTGCACAGTTGCTGACTTTATACACTGGTTTTATTCACCCCTCTGTAGAGTACAACTCTCATGTGTGGAGAGGATCCCCACATACAGCTCTTCTCAATAGGGTGGAGTCAAAGGCTTTTCGTCTCATTAACTCCCCTCCTCTTACTGGCTCCCTTCAACCTCTGTCTCTTCGCCGCACTCTTGCATCTTTATCTCTTTTCTGTCGCTAATTCAATAGCCACTGCTCCTCTGAAGTGTCTTCTTGCATCCCTCAACCTCTACGACGGGAGTGTAGCATCCGTCTAGCAACAAACTCTCACCCCTTTTCTGTCCAACTCTCTAATGCAAGAGTTAACTGCTACTCCCAGTCTTTCATTTGTGCAACAGGTCAACTCTGGAACTGTCTCTCTCTATCTGTATTTCTTACTTCCTATGATCTCCAGTCTTTCAAACGGAGTGTGTCCAGGCATCTCGAAATGAACGGATCTTGAATTTGGCACTCTTTTGTACTGTTTTTTTTTTTCTTGGAAGGAACGGTTTGTGGGCTCCTGGCCTTTGGTTCCTTCTTCCTTGCATAAAAAAGAAAATTATGACCTTGGCCTCTGACCCCATGACTATCTCACCTAATCAGTTCGTCATCCCTTAAAAATGTATCTCTGAAAAAAGTTTGGTCGAAATCCGTTCAGTGGTTATGGGTATATCGCACCTACCCTTGACCTACGACCCCTTGACCATGGTGAAATAATTAGTTCATCATCCCTTCATACTGTATGACTGACAAATTTTGTCGAAATCCATTGATCTGTTCAGGAGCTTTAGCGCCCATTATGATAAACCAAGTCGAATGTCCTTGGCTTTTGACCCCTTGAATCTGCTGGCCTAAATAGTTCATCATCTCTTACCACTTCATCACTGACAAACGTTTGGTCAAAATTCGCCAAGGGGTTCAGGAGTTATCGTACTCCCAGTCCTTCACTTATGCAACAGGTCAGCTCTGGAGCTGTCTCCCTCTCTGTATTTCTTACTTCCTATGATCTTCAATCTTTCAAACGGATTGTGTCCAGGCCTCTCGAAATGATTGTATCTTGTATTTGGCTCTCTGTTGCATTGTTTTTGTTTTTTCTTGGAAGGAATGGTTTCTTATTCCTTGCATAAAAAAATTTAGTCGACCCCATATAATTTTCACCTTTGATCTTTGACCTATGTGACCTAATCAGTTCATCATCTCCTCATACTCCATCACTGACAAAAGCTTGGTGATAATCCGTCGATGGGTTGAGGGGATTTCATGCCTGCAAGAGAGTTACGGATGCAAGGACCCATGCATGCACACACGCACGGACAGACTAATCAGTTAATGCCTCCTTTACCATAGTTTGACGTAGGCATAACAAGCAAGAAATGGGTGTGTATGGGGAAGAGTGAGCAAGGGAATTAATTTTACTAAGCAAGTGGAAATGTGATTTTGGGAGAGTTTAGTATGACAGAATGAGTAAGTGTGAAAGTAAGAAACAGACTGAGGATGGGTGTGAGATAAGGGTCACATGGCCTATGAACGCAGGATGAGTAAGATACGAGTATGGCAAATAAGAGAAACTGTGATAGCTTACTGTTTGTGATGGATAGTATTTTTTTTCTATTATCACGAGCTAGGAAGCCCGTTCACGCTGTCTGGTAATCTACTTACGACAAACCAACAGAGAACTGAGTCTAAGTAATCAAATTCCACCAGCGTCATAATACAAAGGGTTGGTCTTAAGTTGGACTTGAGACGCGTCTGCCAAAAACCATAATGCAGATACCAAACTTAAACCTGGCACAGGCGGAGCCTATGCTCTCAAGCCCAAGCTGCCTGTGACTGGGCTTGAGTCGAACTTCAGCATTGCGAATCTGTCATTAAACGATTATGTAGGGTACATTTACTTTCAAAATGAATTATTTTTGTACAAGCACCAGTACAACAAAAAATGATGGTTATGAGATCATTGGCAAAAAAAAAAAAAAAAAAAACGATTTTTATTAAAAAAAAAGGGCCATTCCTTTAGGTTGTGTTTTGTACACCTGTAGATAATTTACTAGAGTAATTTTCCACCAGCAGATGATATTACATAAGAGTGTTGCTTGTAATACCTTAAGATATTCATATTTTTATTATGATGGCATTAATACTGATGTACAGTACCGAGTAAGCCAGAAGGTTATGACAAAACTTTATTGTACACATTACTGTAAAACTGTCATTAATATGTAGTTTCTATTACATTTTTTTCCCCTAGCGCAGATCATATTGTGAAGGCAACAGTACCATATGGTTAACAATTCTCTGTGCCTCATCACCGCGAACTAAATGATATGCAGGCTGCCCACGTTTGTAAAGTAGACTGATGAGAAATTTTTACATCCTATTTAACTCATTATAATGTAGGTCCTGTTTTGCAGTTATTCCATGAACTGTATCTTGCATTGCAGTAACAATGTAGGCTTTATTAAACACTTCTTGTATACGCTGGCCAGGATTTTGGAATTTGTATGATGTAAATGGACAAAGTCACTCAAATTTTGCATTTTCCTACAAGGAAGAAATAATGCCTTCAGCAGGCAACCCCCTGAAGTCCTGCAGGTGCACCTAGTCTTGTGATTACAGGTGGCTAAATGAATAACAGATTATGGCTGCTTGCTGTAAAACTAGAATATTAGGAATGTTGTAGAGGCAATAGTAATCCATTTAGACGATAAGCTCTGGTGATGTCACCACTACGGTTTATGGTTGAAAGTGGCGGTATTGCCGCGTAGGTGATGCCATCCATCCGATAACTGCCAACCAAGCACGCATGAAGTTGAGGAAGTGGACATGTTCAACGAAGATTTCCTGTTGGAATGGACTATAGATACCAGCTATCTAACTTTTTTTTTTTTATAAAACCCTTTTCTGGCTTATCGTACCTTATTTGCCAAATTGAATATTCAAAAGCCATCGCTGTGATTGGCCGATATGATAGTAGTCGAAGGTTTGCCGAAAGTCCGCGACTTAAACCCAACTTTGGGAAGTACAGACTTGAGCCTCGATTCTGCATATGGCCCAGTCAAGCTGGCTGAGCCTGACTGGAGTAAGCCATGAGCCAGGACTTGGGACCTTTCCAAGCCCGACTTCCCAGTCCGACTCAAGCCTCGTTCGAGCATTTGGGCCTTGGGGTTTCCTAATATCTCTGCATACCAACATTTACAGCAATCTGCCCCCTTTTGTAAGAGGAGTTTTGCAGACAGACACACAGTGAAACGAAAGACAATCAACATGGTATGGTGGAGGGTGGTGGTGGTAAGTGCACCCCGTCCTACCCGGCCTGTTTGGTAGAATCCTTGGTAGCTCTTACCACAGATATGGGTTCTGCGGAACATAGATAGGTTACCAGTGCAGTAATACACTGTTACTCATTCATCACAATTTGTTAGCTATTTACGTATCTCCCTTGCCTTTACATCGTTAAGAAATGCTCGCGCCTAACCTCACACATATCACAATCTCCCAGTAATCAACATCTGTCATCTTTCTTTATTGTATTTTCATCACGACCCTCCCTAGATAAGTTGTCAGTTATTATTCTCTTCTGGTGTTCATTTGCAATTTTTGTGTTCCAGACATGCTACCCTCTGGTTGGCACAGAATCAAGCTTTGAGACCTCCGTATTCTGTTGACAAGTCTCAGGCAGGAATCTGAATTCCCAGTCCCGTAACTCCCTCCTTCAGTATCACAACTATTCCGTCACTAGGTGCACCGCTTTTGAGAAATGACTGAGTGACAAGTACCCTATGCTACAGTTAATATAGCATAGTCACTGTAACAAAGCTCTTGAAATCAGTAATGATAAATAACCTAATAATTTAAAGAGTAGATAATTGAATTTGAACGTGAACATATCAGCAGTGTAACATCAAAGGCACCCATAGATGTGATTTTGTGTGATGTAAAGAAAAACAGAAAACCTTTACAAGGCATTGCCTGTGGCACATTGTTTGAGGTACTGCATAATGAACCTGGCTACTAGAATATTCTTTTCTTTTCTTTTTAATAACAGAACAGAGGAAGGAAAACAAATGAATTTAAAAAAAAAAATCCATACACGAGACTACTGGTGTCCTCCATTCATAAAGAAATCTGTAACAGATGGACTTGAACAGCTGTAGGTTGAAGTTTAGAGGGAAACAACTCTGGGGAAACGAGTTCCAAAGAGATGCAGTTCCAGGAATAAAAGACTTCTGATAGGCGGATGTTCTGCAATATGGCAGTGTGACATTCCAGTCATGAGTGCTACCAGATGCCCGTGTAGCACAGGGAAAGGCATGGAGAGGTGGCACAATGAATGCAACTTCGTCTAAGCATTTGTCGTAAAAGTATCTATAAAATAATGCAAGGGAGGCAACATTCCTTCTTACCTGTAGGGCAGGTAGTTTATTGGTAATAGCAGGGTTATTAATACTTCTAACAGCTTTGTTCTTAATTTTGCCTAGCTGCTTTAGTGCAACCTCCTCACATCCACTCCACAGGTGTGAGCAATATTCCAGCTGAGAGTGCACATGACTCTTGTAAACTATAGCCAACTGCTCATCAGTGAAGAAGCTACAAACTCTGCACGATAATCCAAGTTTCTTTGAGGCAGTTTTAGCATGTGATCTGACATGAGAGGTCCAGCTGATGTCACTGTTAAGTGAAACACTGAGAATTTCAATACTTTTAGAGACAGGAATATTAGTAGCATTGAAGGTAATATAGGAATCTGGCAACACTTGTCTTTTTGTAAATTGTATGTATTTGGTATTAATAGCATTAAATGAGACAAGGTTATTTTGTCCCCTTTCAGTGATCCTAGATGAGTCTTGATTTATGAAGATGGCTGTTCCGAGTTGTGAGTTAGAGATATTAAACTTTGTGAATGGATGTTTAAGTGTGAATCAACTGTGAAATGTTGAGTCATTTGCATATTAATGGATGGGATTATGGGTGATAGATAAGAGATCATAAATATGATTTAGGAATAGGGATGGAGCCAGAACTGATCCTTGTGGCATGCTGGCCTTAATTGAGTGGAAATTGCAATATACATCATCTACTTTTACTCTTATCTTTCTGTCACTGAAATATGAGGAAATCAAAGTAACAAAAGATGTTAGTTCATGACATGAGAGTTTGGATAGCAGGGAACGGTGGCACACTCTGTCCAAAGCTTTAGAAATATCAAGGGCTAGCGTATGAGTTTATCCACATTGGTCAACTGACTGATGGATGGTGTGAGTCAGGAGATTAAGTACATCAAAGGTGGATCTTTCGTGGTGCAAACCATACTGTCTATAATTAAGCTATGGGATTAAAGATGTTTATCTACGTGCATTTTCATTAGGATTTCAAATACTTTACAAGAGAAGATGTGATAGCTATTTGTCTATAATCAGAGGGGTCAGAGAAACTTCCTTTCTTCGGAACTGGGTGGATATTGGCTTCTTTCCAAGAATGAGGGAATGAAGAAGTACGTATGCATAGTCCCAATAATATGGTTAGAACAGAAAATAGTTCATGGGGCACATTTTCAAAACAGTTGGAGGAGTTCCATCTGGGCCAGGAGCTTTGTTGGTTGGTAAATTGTCTAGGATGCATTTTACGTATCTAGTCTGCATTTTGAGTGAAGCAGTCTCGGGAGAGTCATGTTCTAGTACTGGGACCGGCAAGGACATTCACTTTACCAAACGGATCATTTGTAATGTTACCGTCTGAAGTTTTTAGTGGGGGAATGGGTGATGACTTATTAAAGTTATTATTGAAAGAACTGAGAGCTGACCAGAATATTCTATTGTCATTAGAATTGTGTAGTAGTTTGGATGCTTGGTCGTGAACAAAGTTTGACTCAGCGAGATTCCTTACTGCTTTTTCATGGTTTCTAACAATTTTAAGTTAACTGAGTGATTCAGATGTTTTTTAAGTAACAGTTCTATGCTCATGACTTTGGGCCGTTGCTCTACGCTACTTCATTAAACCTCAAATCTCTGGAGGTTTCCCCGACTCTAGTAAAACAGGCTGGCCATAGCCAGACTACTGTATATGCAAGTAATCCCCCAAGGCTTGAGGGTTATAGCGAGATAGCTTCTCACCCCTCAGAACTCGGAATGTCTCCCAGTGGCTAGCAAAGCTGTTGAAATTTGGACTTCGTTTCAATGACTGCAGTAGACTTTTGTTTGCAAATTTTGGATGCATACTTTCAGCATAAAAGAAGGAAATATGTATAATAGTTACTGTAGTTCTGAATGCTCTCTGAGATTCAAGGATATTGAGAAATAATTTCGTTAGGTTAGTTTATACTAGTTTTTTCACAATTATAAGAGCAACTATAATTGATTTAAATTCATACAACACAATAATAAAGGGTACCTGAAAAGTTATATCCAGTATCATAAGCCCCCAAGACTAGCTTCTGACCATCTCCCCTTCCTGATATTCTTCAAGGTTTCAGTAACACAGAGGCCAGCATACTCTCCTTTTTTTTTTTTTTTTTTTTTTTTTTAAATGGAAGGAAGAAAGGATCCAAAGGCTAGAAACCCGCAAACCGTTCCTTCCAAGAAAAAATAAAACAAAATAATATAAAAGAGAGCCAAATTCAGATCCGTTCATTTCGAGATACCTGGACACACTGCGTTTGAAAGACTGGAGATCATAGGAAATAGGAAATACAGACAGAGGGAGACAGTTCCAGAGTTGACCTGTTGCATAAATGAAGGACTGGGAGTAACGGTTAACTCTTGCATTAGAGAGTTGGACAGAAAAGGGATGAGAGCTTGTTGCTAGACTGGTGCTACACGCCCGTCGTAGAGGTGGAGGGATGCAAGCAGACAGTTCAAAGGAGCAGCGACAATTTCTTCTAACTGGCAACACCAAACATTACATGCCACACTTCCTATTTTAAATTCGGCCAAAATAACGTCTCGGCATCCAGCCTTGGTGTTCCCTGGGGGAGGGAGGGTGTCATAAATGCCCCTACTATTCTCCTCTCTCCCAGCAGTGACCAGGTGAGATGCACAGAACCAATGTCTGACTCACTCTTTATTTTTTTTTATGCAACATACGTGGCCTTTTCTCTCATTTTCTCTATGTTGAACAATACCTTTCATCTAAAGCTCACATTCTCTTTCTTATTGCTAATCGGCTGTCTGAGGTAATTGATACCAAATCCTTCTTTGCATCCTTCAACCGTTCCAACACTCACTTCAATGCCAAGAGGGGCTTTTGTGTGTATGTAAACAACAACATATCTTCTCTCGTGTTTCTGAACTTTAATATTCAGAATTCTCTACTTTCTGGCTTCAGCTATCCTGTCTTTCCCTGACTGTATATGTTTGTGGTATGTAGTTATCCCGTGGTTATCCCTTAATTCTACTGACCATGAAAAAATCATTGACTACCTTACTTGTAACATGTAACATCCTATCAATTTCTCCTTTCCCTGAAATCAAATTCTGTTTGATTTTATTGTTCACCACCACATTTGGCTCTCCTCTTTATTCAGTGAAGCACCTGGTGAACAAGTCTACATCTTTCCTACCCTTAATGATCTAGAGCATCTTGTACAGCACCTTACTGTATCTCTGACTACCCTGAAGAGAGTGTTCCAACATACTTGACTTCTATCTGAAAATTAATCCTTCTGCTTGCTCTGTTAATCTTTTCACTTCATTGGCCTTCTCCAGTCACAACCTTATTATCTTAACCTGTCCTATTGCTCTAGTAAAGCCTGTGAACCCTTCCAAGAAGTGGCTGTTATGGCACTTTGGAGCTGCTAACTGAAGGCCCACAGGTAGTACTTATTTTATTTTCCATGTAATCATTATTGCCTCCATGGCTGAGAGCCATCTGAGTGTGCCTCACACATTACGGAGGTTATTCTCTCATGAAGCATGAATTCCTTTCTCTTCTCCTGTGACTAATGCAAAACAGATAGCCTAATCACCCTTCTTCTATGCCGCCTACACAGGGTACTGGAGCCAAGTCACCCCTGAATCCCATCTTTATTGTGTGTCTGCCTGGAACCATGCTATGTCTGTTCTCCCCAATGCTAAGAATAAGTTTAGTTGTTGTAAATGCTCTAAACTCTCCGACTCAAACGTTTCCCGCTCCTTCTGGCACCTTGCCAAAAAGCCAATCTAACTTTATTTCATCCTCCTCCCCTCCTCTTTTCTGCTCTGATGGCTCTGTAGCTGTTTCCTTTTAAGCAAATGCACAACACTTTCCTCAGACTTTCTCCTCCAATTCTGTTTTGGATGATTCTGGTGCTGTTCCTTCATCACTTCCCCCCTCCGACTTCCTTATGGCTGACATTAAAATTTCTGCAGTTGATTGACTTACTGCCCTATCTGGCCTCACTACTAACAGGGCATCAGTGACGGGGTTCCTCCTGCTATCCTCAAGACTTGTGCTTCTGTGCTCACACCGTACCTAGTTAAATCTTTCAGCCTTGTCTGTACCTTTCCTTCTTGATGGAAGATTTTTTTTTATATTTTTTGGTGTTTGCCTCTGGGTATAGGCTTCACAGCCAGTTCCCAAGGCCCAGTAGTTCTCCTACGTACCATACACGTCCACATGTCACCACTTCGGCGCTAACACCCACATTCCATATTAAATACAAGTTAAAGATGGCTCATACAGGAAAGGTGTACTGGTATTAGTGAAGGTATCTTAAAGACATGTCGGTGGGCCTTCTAGTAGATGAGCGAAGTCTGCTTTAATGAATTTCAAATCCTTTAAGCTGTTCCTCGCCACATCCGGGATTCGAACCTGGATCCATTAGGACTGCAGGGCAACTCTCTGCTGATTTTGCTCTCATTCAGCCTGTCCCAAAGAAAGGTGACCATTTCCAGAAATCTAACCATCATCCAACTGCTTCAACATCCTGCATTTCTGAAGGTATTGAATATATTAACAAAAAAAAATTAAGAATCTTTCCTATCAGAATCTTCTTTCCAGTCACCAGTAAGGGTTCCGCGAGCGATGCCCCACTGGCGATCTTTTCACTTTCCTTTCAGACTCCTTGTCATCGTCTTTTAGAGATTTTGGCAAAACCCTAGCCATTACACTTGACATCTCAATGGCTTTCGATCGAGTATGGCATGAATCTTTACTTTCCAATCTTACAGAGTCTATTCTTCTATCTATGCATTCGTCTCTGGCTTCCTTTCTGGTTGTTCTATTGCTGTTACTGTACACGGCCACCATTCTTCTACAGCCATCAATAATTGTTTTCCTCAGGGTTTTGTCCTATCACCAACTATCTTCTTTTCCAATCATCAATGACCTTTTAAGCTGTACATCTAATTACTGTATATCCACTCACACGCTATTGACTCCACCCTTTACCCTTCCATTGTCTTCTCGCAGCGTCCATCTCAGCAGTTACTTCAACAAATATAGGATGAGACTATGGCGCACTTAATGTCTGACTTGGCTCATATCTTTGTTTCGGGTAAAAATAACCTTTAATGGGTGCATCAAGAACTCCGTTCTTATGTGTTTCGACCCATCAAAACCTCACACAGGAATATCCTCTAATTTTTAACAATATCCAAGTCTATACTGGGTCATCTTTGAATATACGTGGGGTTTCATTCACTCGGGATTTATCTTGAAGATATCACACGAGTACTACATTTTTTGTGAAATCTGCTTCCGAGAGATTAGATGTGCTAAGCCGATTCCAAGTCTTTTTTTACCCCTACACAGTTGTTGTCATTATACAGGGGTTTTATTCGCCCCTGTGTCTCGTACAATTCTCTTAAGTGAGGATGCTTCCCACATACAGCTCTTCTCAACACGCTGGAGCAAAGATGTTTAGTCTCATTAACTCTCCTCGTGCTACTGGTTTCCTTCATCCTTGTTCTCTTTGACGTATTACTGCATCTTTAACTCTTTTTTTCTGTCGATACTTCAATGGCACTACTCTTCTGAAATGTCTGGTTGTATCCCATCATCACTACGGCGGGTGTGTAGCATCCGCTTGTCAACAAACTCTCATCCCTTTTCTGTCCAACTCTCTAATGCAAGAGTTAACAGTTACTGCCAGTTTTTCATGTATGAAACAGGTCATCTCTGGAACTCTCTTCCTCGGACTGTATTTCTTACTGCCCATGACCTCTGGTCTTTTAAATATAATGTGTCTAGGGATCTCAAAATGAATGGATAGCAACTTTGTCTCCCTGTTATTTTGTTTTGTAATTTCTTGCTGGGAATACTCTTGCGTGTTTCTAGCATTTGGTTCCTTCATCCTTGCATAAAAAAACAGATAAAGCAGATTACTGAATGTATCTGTATTTATGTACAGTAAAGGCCTGGGCCAGTTGCACGTGCTGGCAGTATTCCAATGTATTCAGAAGGGCCACGGGAAAGGGGGGAGGGGGGAAGTTGTGTGAGTATAAGTGTGTGTGTCAGTTTTCCAAGAACCTTGTAACTCATGAAGGGATTCAACCACGTGTCAAAGAGGTCAACATGGAATCATCTGTCTGCATTTTCTAGTGACACCGAAGTGATCGTTAAATGGCGCCATTCACTGACATTAGTCACTGAAAGACTGATGAAGGGGTGTTGGTCACTGGTTAACAAGTTTACAAGTTTAATAAACTAAAGTGACTCCAGTTGGGGAATGGAGAGCACAATAAAATCCAGAACCATTCGGAAATTACATTTAAATATGTTTCTCAAAGTGATGAGCAAGGTACTGGTAGACTTGGAGAAGAGTCTGAACTTTGAATGTGTTAGGAGTGGTTCTTCAGCGACTGATGAACTACCTTATGGGCCAAACAGGAATGCAAATCTTGTTCCAAGGTGCTCAGTGAGAGACCTGGTAAGGCCAGCTCGATGATGCAGGACAAAGAACAAAATGCTCATTCCAGAGATCATTTGTTCCCCGTGCCGCTCAGAAACATAGTTGGTGTTGAATGAGTATGTGCTGTAACACTCAGGACTAAAGGCTTTATCTCCATTCAGAATGGTAGGATGTTCAAAGGCATACTGCTCGTGCTTCTCTGAATGGTTTCTCACAGCACGATTGCTCCTTCTTCAATTGTCATGTTATATGGCTGCACGTATGTCACTGCTGGTGTCATCGCTGTCCAAGGCTAATGTAGAGCTAGTGAAAATATCGTCCTCGGAACCAGGGGAGTCGATACACGGGCATTTGTGCACGTGAAATATCTTTGAGTTGTCTGTGCACTCTTACAGGATCCAGAATTAATAACCGTCCTCAGTCGTGGCAAGAGGGGACTTTTACAGTTAGTCCTTTACATTCATAATTATATACTATGGTATAATGCAGACATAATTTATAAAATATTTTCCTGACTGAGACAGTGAACAAAATACAGTTGAACAAAAATACTGATGATTGGGTAAAGGAAATGTGATGGTTGCGATATTAATTCTGTAGCTACTTTAACCTGAGGTACACTAACTGGTTTAGCCCGACATAATTAAGTGTGTCATACTGGATGCTAAAACATGGAAAAATGTTCTATGTGTGGACCTCACCTGTTGAGCATTGAGAGCCAATAGACCCTGAAGTTTCACAGGGTCCATGAAAACATCGGCCTTATCCTTGATGCTGATCCATACACACACAGTTGGCTCAGATGGGGGAGTGAGGGAGACAACCAGCGGCGGTGTGGTTGTGAGAGACGTGGCAGGATCGTAGGGAGGAGTAGGGGCGTCTCTCTGATCACAGGAACTGTAAATGCTGACCAGATCTACAGTGCTGTCCTTTTGCCCCACCGCCTCCAACACTTCGTGCAGTAGGGATCCCAGCAACCCTCCACCTTTCTGTTTATAATATAGTAGTAGAACTAGCAGTAGTAGTTGCAACCCTAGGCTCATATGAATGTGAAACTAGTGAACTACAGGTTGAAGTTACTCTTCTCCTGCATTTCACCATCCTCCTTTTGGGGGTCAGGGAGGAAATAAGGGACGTTTGTATCACCAGGCAGCCAAGCCACGTGATCATATCAGAGTCACCGCATCAACACATTCCCCTCCAGCACATGTTGAAGATATAAATGATGTTAACACTCAGACTCTTACGACTTGCTTTCAGCTTGAAAATTCGTTTGGTATTATTAGCTGGAGTAATAAACTAGAGCTGTCCTTAATGTGAAAAGGTTAACGGCCACGCTAATAACATCTATACCCTTATGACTCACTCTCAGATAAATATAATCATCCCACACCGGTTGGAAAAGAATACCAGAAAAAATCTGACCACAAAAGGGTCACATAAAATACATATTAGCACTTATATGAGACTCTGGACACTGTCAGATATGTATATCTGTGTGTGTGTGTG
>JAGKTI010018688.1:0-17516 GCA_018397915.1 Birgus latro | reverse complement strand
CTCTCTCTCTCTCTCTCTCTCTCTCTCTGTATGTCACTGGGTCTTGCGGAAGATTCGTAGTTTGTTTTAAGGAAATTTAGTTGATTAGACTGTTTCCAAGCCCAGTATAGTATAGGCTGTGTTATATCAGCCAAAGACGACGTCTCTAGCCACTCGGCCACCGACCCCCCTATAATTATATGTTTATGTACCATACAGTCCTTTACTGGCCCATTTTGTGGTGTAGGGGCCTGGGGTTTGGGTTCTTAGTCCAGATATTTAATGCGAGAGTGAGTAATCGCTCCTCCTGAGTGGTTTTATGTTAAGAATAAAACCCAACCCTCTCTTGGGTGGAAACTATCATAAGGCACATCGGGTTACGGGCACATAAATTCATTAGATTACCAGGCGTCATTTTGCTTATACAAATGCAACACTACGCAGCAAATGGTTTCTCAGACGAGCATTTGGTTTCTCCTTCAGTGTTTAGTAGCCTGAAGGTAGTACTGCATCGAATGACTGATTGGCAGGATCCCATATCTGTCGCAAATTATTATTATTATTACTATTACCATTATTATTATTATTATTATTATTATCATTATTGTTATTATTATCATTATCATCATCATCATCATTATAGTCTACATCACGAATTTGTTAACCCGCTACACCACATCCCATTCCGTTCATCACCAACAGCAGTCTTACATGTGATATGGCCATGGGATTATTGATTTCAGCTTCGACGTAGGTGGCAAAAATTGTATTACAAGGAAAATTAATTATCTAGAGTAATTTATGTAATTGCATACGTGGTAGTCTAGTGGGCTACGGTATACTAACTGAATTTGACTGATAAGGATTTAAATCCAATGGATGGTTGGGGTTTGACTCATTAATGTCATTCAAGGGCGACTGGCTGGGCTCTCTCTCCTAACCCTTTCACTACCATGACATATTCTTCAGTCTGTTTTTGGTACTTTCTGACGGTGCTGGAGAACAACGCCTGCAAGTGATGGCACCGAAATGACCGGACGGTGCTTCTGCCGAATTATACAACCGTCCGTCTTCCCCGATCCCTGAATAGGAAGATGGTGTGCTACAGAAGAAGGGCAACTCCGTCCTGTAGTTCACTGGTTTCATATTTAGAAGAGCCTAGAGTTGCACCTACCACATCAACAACTGGAAAGCACTCAGAAAGCGCATACCTTCGGCAATGACATTGCCAATAAGAGGATCCGGATCCATGGAGATATTGTGTGGAATACTTAGGATCCGGATCCGCACCCCAAATTAATCAATTGTTCCTTGACCTATGGCCCACTCTTCCACAGAATTTTGTTGAAATTCACTGAGAACTTTGGGAGATATTCTGCTGGATACATAGGATCCGGATCCGGATCCGAATTTCTTGGTCCAGGTCCACTCTTCCACTAAATTCCATTGAAATTCATTGAGAACTTTTGGACATATTGTGTGGCAGAATCCGGATTTGGATCTGCCCCAAAATGTTAAAAAAATCTTCCTTTGCACATGGCCCACTCTTCTACAAAATTTCTTTGAAATTCATGGAGAACATTAGCATTTTCAATAACTCACCACATGACAAGCTCATCCAATTTCTTCCTCAGGTCGACTGCAGGGGGCCGGTTTATTCCCCAATACTTATCGCTGGAGCTGGTGATTTCAAAGGGCTTCATTTAGTGTTCCCTTCGAAGTGAAGGTATTAAGGCCCACTAGAAGAGTGTCAAACAGGCTGTGACCTTGAGTTTTGGGTCGGTCATTCATGCTTGGTAGCCGTGCATAGCATATCAAGTTCTATAAATAAACCAAGTTTGGTGATTATAGCTCAGTTTTATTTATATATTTATTTTTTTTAATTGTGCACTTAATGACCCCAAACTACTTTCCATTACCCTTGGGCGATCTCAGGAACTACTGGCCCAGGTGGGCTCACAGTCATTTCAGACCTGCTCCCCGACCTTACAAATATTTTAAGTCTGTACCTTTAGCAGTTTCTAAGAATCTGCGAATTGACAATTTTTATACGTTTTTGGTTGCAACCGGAAAATCAGTACTGGGAACTGAACGATAATGGGTCGTACAAAGCCGCCAGCTACGGGACTCAGATGGCATAATATGATGCCATAGCTTTGAAACTGAGTGAATACGAGCAATTTACTTTTACGTAAGAAAGGATAACAATAAGAATAATAATACTGACAAGAGCAATGTAACTCACCATTGGTGTTGTGAGCTATAATAATATGATGATGATGTAGACGACCAATATCTAAAAAATATTAACTGATATATGGGCCGGTGATGAACAGGTTAGCACGTCTAGGTCACAAATGGAAGAGGAAGAGTTAATAATCGAGCGGGTCAGACTGTTGGGTTCAGTTTGTTTCCCTTCTTGTCCCCATTCACCCAGCAGTAAAATAGGAACATGGACGTTAAATTTACTATATCGGGTCGTATTGTGCAAGATTAGGTAGGAAAAAAAAAAAAAAACTTGCTTCCACTAACGACCTTTGTGTTGTCGGTAGGCATTAACGAAAAGTTTCCAACAATGTATGTGATCCGATGAAATTTTAATAGTATGTAAATAAAGATGAGCTGTGTGTGTGTGTGTGTGTGTGTGTGTTTCTTTCACGAGAACGGTAATAGACACTGACCGAATTCTTTTTACATTATGTCGGGTTAAGTCAAGAGAGTGGCAAAATAATATATCCCCCAAATTTTGGCCATCGCACGGACGAGATGGTGCGAAATTATTGTCAGAAATCGCAACACGCGAAAATATACGAAAATCACTTGTTCGACTTTTTTGACAGACCTGGTCATCGTGGGCTCAAGACTAATGACAGTTGCAAACATTTTGTGATGTAAAGGCTATTAGTTATTCCCTCAACTTTTTGCGGACAAGCACTGGTTCTAGATAACACAGATATTTGGTGCTGTTTGGTGCCTTTTTAATACTTGCAGCAATATGCAGGTGAATTTTGTTTAGAAGAGCCTTAAACAACTTATTACTTTTTTCAAAAGCTTTCCGATGATGTGCAAAAGTCCTCTGTAACTTTCATAGTCTTCACAGTAATAAGATTTGGGTCTTGTGCAAGGTATAGTAGTCCATACCCTAACACCTGCTTAATTGTATTCTCGTTCTCCTCGCTTGCGCGGTTATACAGCCACTCCCCGTTATATGTTGCGTCTCTCTCTCTCTCTCTCTCTCTCTCTCTCTCTCTCTCTCTCTCTCTCTCTCAGGTTAAGAGTAATTTACATAGAAATTGCCTATTAACCATTTCACATTGATAAGGTATTTGTTCACTTATTCTGGCTAATGAACAAATGTTTATTACCTGCGGTGAAGCCGAAAAGTCCTTAAGTAGTACACTGGGGGGGTCTTTTTCTTTCTCCTTTAAGGGAAGTTCGAATATCTGTCCCTGGGGGGCTCTGAGAGATTTTTTTTTACGAAATACAGTGTTGCTCAGCTTGAAATTTTGAGTAGATTTAACATGTCACCTGTTGTCTCAGCCGATGCGTCATTTAGCTATGAGGCGGTTTTCAATTTTGGCTATAAAAGGACGTTCAGCGACTCTCTTATGAAAAAGAAAGTTGCCCAGCCTGAAATACTGAATTGATTTAACATGTCACCTGTTGCATCAGCTGATTATTTAGCAAGTATCAGTTTTGGCCATAAGAAGGCATTTCAGCTAGTAAATTATGCTTCACTGAGAGAGACCTTGAAAAACTTGGCTGCAATAGTTTCGCCGCAGGTCTATGAAGTTGGTCTTTTCTTATATATATGTTAGGAGTGGTCTCAGATATTAAAAACAAACTGATTGTTTAACGTAACAAGTTGGATGTGTCTCTTCAATGCAGAACAAATATATCGTTTGGAGGTTGGAAAAAAAAAAAAAAATTTATGGAGTTAATGTTTTTAAAATGCTGATTTGCCTCTGACTGATTAGTCTGCAAATCGAACCCTTTTATTCTTGTATCATTTTAATTCCGACCTTAGAATTTCGTTTATATCGGATAAAAGCTATTCCAGTTGGCCATGTCATGTGACCTTGGCCTCCAGCCTGTTGTTCTCAAAAACAATACATCAACCTTGTACGGGATCTGCAAGCTGTTCACAAAATTTGATCTAAATCAGGTCCTTCTTCATTACACAAAGACCTTTTCCTGTGACCTAGACCGCTGATTGTTCTCAAAACTGAATCATTTCATTCTTACCTTACCCTCATCCCGTCCTCCTAGTTTGGGTTTAATTGGATAAAACTCGTTTAAGATGATACTGTTACGTCAGACTTTGGCCTGGTCCTGTGACTTTGATCTTTCATCTATTGTTATAAAAAGATGCGGGTACTCAGTCCTTCCGCCATGTTTGGCTAAAATCAGATAAAAGCTGGTGTGATTCTGTAGTTCGTTTTATACTACAGCTGAATCCAGCTCTACAAACAAACTTACAGTCCGTTCCCTTCCTTAACTCAAATTTTGATTTGCAGGAGGAACAAGATACATGTGAAGGTTTTGCAGTCTCCATTCTTTTTCCATCCTGAAAAAA
The DNA here is from genome assembly GCA_018397915.1 of Birgus latro. NCBI lineage: Eukaryota > Metazoa > Arthropoda > Malacostraca > Decapoda > Coenobitidae > Birgus > Birgus latro. The sequence goes on along the minus strand of JAGKTI010018688.1, from coordinate 12,961 downwards.
AAAACATCACAGCTTCGCCAGAAAATTATTCATAAGTTTGTTTGTAGAGCTAAGGCCAGATTCACGAACTAACCTGCGATCGTTTCGCATCAACATTAGGCTTGACTTTTGCAGAGTGGACAAGGAACGAAAGATTGCAGTGTCCTCCAATGTAGATTGATCATCCTTAAAATTTCTTCGCTACTAGAGGAAATATATTAGTTCTCTGCAAGAAAGTTAATGAGGGAACTCAGAACCCTTATGTGTTTGTATTTCCTCTTGGATTAATCAAAGAAAGTATCAACAGAGAAGAATGTGTATGTATTTGAGAATATCACCCGTGGGCCTTGAACGACAGCTGTATTGTATTCTACTGAATCATACTCATAATAATGACGAAGTAGGCTGAGGACGTTGATTGATGCGCCGAAGAGACAGAGTGTGGAGGCAACCATCCAGAAGACTTTCCTTGGAGTGGTGGCAGCCTTCCACACCTGGCCCAGACCCGGCACAGAGGGAGCTTCACACCCTTTGACCACACCTGCACCCGCACGCGCAGTAGGCCTAAGCATCTTCGACCCACCTGTAAAGAAGAGAAAAGAAAGGTAACATGATGTTGGCTGTCTCTGTTGAAGTTAGGGGTGTGGTTCATATTATCTCATCTTCTACACTTATCAAAACTGTCATCATCACCACTGTTATCATCAACTTCATCATCAGTTGAATAAAGCCGTCTGCTGGAGACAGAAAGAAAACAGGAAAAATACGTCAAGGTAGAGAAGCTGTTAAGCTTACGGCGGTAAGGATCAAGAAAGGTAACACAAAATACAGGCAGCCCTCATTTTGTGTCAGGGATGCGTTTCAAATTACCACACTCCTATACACTCACACACCCGCATTTTCATCGTCATCATCATCATCAACTTTCTAAAACACTCTGCCAGTATGACTCTTCAGAGCCAACAACTATATATTTACCAAGCAGACCATGCTGATCTGTACGTATGCGTACCCTCCCAGACTGAGTTTACTCTAATTATGTCCTAAAAATGCCTTTTCTCCATCTCGAATGCTGAGTTGTAACAATAAATCCACACTAGAATATTGTTATGTCCCCATCCCACACTGCCAAAGGCTCCAACAGCAGTAGTTCAGTTGCCCCTAAAGGCTGCCTTTCAGTGTACAACAAAACAGAGCAGCACAGGTGTTGAATGTAAACAAGCTTCACACGTTCGTTGTTTTTATTTACCAAGTGATAACACGGTATGCTCGCCAACTACACTTCGCACATATCACGAGTACCAGAGCTCCACTACCTTAGCAAGGCCACGAGTCAAACCAAGCTCAAACTGAACTGAAGACCCTCTAGTCCCTTCCCCATCTTTAAATAATCTTGCATTACACTCGAATCTTCGAGTACATTCTTGCTACCACAGTTGCCAAATCAGAGACATCCAAAACATGCCAAACGTACATTATGCAGCACTCAAAATTCTTTAGCATACAAACTTAGATTAAATTACATAATTTAACAAACAGTCAAATAAATGAAACGTTATAGAGAAAAAAGAGCATAAAATTTAATGCATAACTTTACAAAACAACTCCACTCACAAATAGCAGGCTAACTGGCAACTCTGGCACGTAGAGGAAAAATTCGAGAATCGTCAGGAACACTCCATCATTACCTAAACGGCAATTTCCGCTTCTCAACACTATCTTCTCCCTAGTCCCTTGTCATCCTGACAAAACTACACAGTACTTACAAACATAATCAGTAGTCCTAATGAAACATCTAATTATCCACATAATAATTCTTCAACTTGTCAGGTCTTCTCCGATGCCACTTCCGATGATGTCCCTGCTCTTCCACACAGTCCATTCCTAGAATGTCTTGGTCCTCTTCCTGATTCACTTCTTCCCTCAGGAAACTGTCACAATCCTTCTATACTTTCAGCTCCATGGTCTTCCTCAACAACCTCGGCTGCGAGTAAGCACAATTCCTCGGAGATGCCCCAACTGTACGGCCCGTGGTACTGACACAGATGGTTCACGGGTACCACCTTTGGGCGACTCTTCCTGCCTCCCTGAATCTGGTATGATACATTTGATAGGCGGTCCAACACAGTGTAAGGCCCGTCCTATGGGCTCTGCAGCTTCGGTGTCTGTCCTTTCTTCCATTGAGGATTGTATAACCAAACTTTGTCACCACCCTTGAAGCTCAGCTCTTTTGCCTTGGCACCATACTTGCACTTCATCACTTCGTCTGAAAACCTTAGAGCTTCTCACACTTGATGATGTACTCGTACCTCAGCCAGCCTTTCCTGAAGATGCTTCGCATAGCTAGAGGTGTCTGTTGGCAGCTCCTCACCAGGTGGTCTTCTCACTGACTCATGGTCCAACATTGGTTTTGCAGGGGTGTAGCCGGTAGACTCGTGGGATGCAGACTGATATGCCATCAGCAATGCAGGTATTTTCTGGTCCCATTCCATTTGTTCTCCTACACAGTACTTGGCCAGTTCTTGTCCCAGGGTCCAGTTGAATTTCTCCACCATCCCATCCGACTGTGGTCTTAGTGGGGTCGTCCTGGTCTTCTTGATCCTCAGTACCTTACAGCACTCACGGAATGCAGCAGACTTGAAGTTTCTACCCTGGTCTAAATGTAACTCCTGTGGCATCCCATTTCTTTTTTTACGTGTTTGACTCTGGGCAAAGGCTTCAGAGCCTATTCCCAAGTCCCAGTGGTCTTCCTTGGGGCCCAGTAGTCGCCCTACATCTCCATATGTCACCACTTCGGCGCTAATACCCACCATCCATATTGAATACATGCTAGGACTGTCTCCTACAGGACTGGTGTACTGGTATTATCGGGGGTACTTTATGACATGTCAACAGGTCATCTGGCAGATCAGAAAAGTTTGCTTTTTAAGAAATTCAAATCCTTAAACTGCCCCCTGCCCCAGCCGGGATTCGAACCTGGGTCCATTAGGACTGCAGACCACCTCTCTACCGACAGAAGAACTTGTTAACCAACACCTGTGCAACAGTTGCGGCCTCTTGATCAGGCATGGCATAGGTATCTGACCACTTTGTGAAGTAGTCCATGGCGATACATATATAGCAGTTTTCTCCTTCATTGAATGGCAGAATTCCAGCAATGTTCACCTCGACTCTTCCATCAGTGCACCCACTTGATACAGCTGGAGAGGGGTGCAATCACGTTTCGTGGGTCCCTTCTTGGCACAGCATGCATCACAGGCCCGACGCTACTTTTCAACATCCTGACGAATGCCAGTCCAGTAGAACTTCTGTTGCAGCTGGCTTAGAATTCTCTTCACTCCCAGGTGCCCATTAGTGATCTAGTTATGGGACTCATTCAAAATCTCGGACCTCATATTCTTTGGAGGCACCAGTTGCCAATACTTGCTGAGGCCACTTGGTGTCTCCCATTGACACTCCAGTAGTCTGGTTCAAATGAAGAAGGTCCCGCTAACTCCAGTAGCTCTTAGTTGCAGGTCTGAATATGGAAACCTCTTCCCAAGATGGTCACACTGAACTCCACTGCAGCCACTCTAGCACTGGTTGTAAATCTGTATTCCCTTCAGGTCTTCTTCATCTGACGCTGGCCCTGTCACTGCAGTATGGCTGCATTTCTTGCTGCGATCTTCTTTTTATTCTTTCCCACACCGCCAGCACTCTGGGTCACAAGGCTGACGACTCAGGCTGTCAGCATTGCCATGTACCCACCCAAGACAGTGCTGCACCTCGTAGTTGTGCTGGTCCAGCTTCCCAAGCCAGCATGTTAGTTGTCCTTCTGGAATCTTTGATGTCTTCAGTCTCTTCAGTGCTGCATGGTCTGTTCTGATGATGAAGTAGGACTTAAACAAGTAGGGATGGAAAAAACAAGGCTCTTCATCACTGCCAAGAGCTCCTTATAGGTCACACAGTAGTTGCACTCTGGTGGGCTGAGCTTTTTGCTGTAATTCTCTACCACATAGTTCTTGTCATCCTTCTTCTGCGACAGGACTCCACCAATACCACGGTTACTAGCATTACAGTCCAGAATTAATGGCTGACTCTGATATGGGTACGGTAATACTGGAGAACTTGCCAATGCATACTTGAATTCATCAAAGGCCTTCCGAGTCACTTCAGTCCTTGTAAACTTCTGCATCTTCCCCACCAGCTTGTGCAGAGATGCAGCTATCATTGCAAAGTCCTAATAGTAGGTACTCAAACCCAGGAAACTCCATAGCTCTTTCTCACAAGTTAGAACAGGCAAGTTTTCTACAGCTGCTTCCTTCTCTGGATCGGTACAGATGTTGCCCTCACCTACAGTGTGTCTCAGGAACTTCTCTTCCTTCTGGAACAAGTAGCACTTCTTGGAGGTCAGTTTGAGGTGCTCCCATTGAGCACCTCTGACAGCCTCCCCAGCTCCAGGTCAAATGTTCATCCTAGCACAGTTACATTGTCCAGATAGATGAGAGCTGTTTGCCAGTGCAAGTCTTCCAGTACTCAATCCATGAGATGCTCAAAAATAGCTGGGGCATTACATAGGCCAAAAGGCCTCACGTTAAAATGCCATAAACCCTGCCCGTACGAAAAGGCTGTTTTCTCCTTGTCCATCTCTGCAACCTTGACCTGATGGTATCCTGCTTTCATATCTAGGGTGGACAATCACTTGACACCTGACAGAGCATCCAGCATGTCATCAGTCCTCGGCAAGGGGTATGCATCCTTCACTGTCACTTCATTCAATGCTCGATAATCTACACAACACCTTACTGAGCCATCCTTTTTCCTTACCAGGACCACTGCTGATGCCCAAGGACTGCTGGACTTTTCTATCGCTCCTTGACTTTGGAGATTCTCCATCACCTTCTCCATTTCTTGCCATTGGGCTGGCGCTATCCTCCACACTGGCTGTTTGACTGGATGGTGATTCCCAGTTTCTATGCAATGCTGCACCAGATCAGTGCACACCAGGTCTAGGTCTCTGGTGGAGAAGACATCAGCAAACATTGTCAGCAGCTGCCTGAACTTCAGCACTGTGAGCCATCCAGGCAACTCCTTGAAAATAGGTCCTGTAAGTGGTCTGCCAGATAAACACCTTCTTTGAGTACACACCTTTTACAGGCCTTCCTCTGATGCCACTCAGGGTCCACCACCTGGCAGAGTCCCACAATTTCTCCCTTGCTGATCTTCTGCGGCTCACGGGAGAAGACCACAACTGACACTTCACTTGCACCTGTTTCCACCAAAGTTCTCCCCATCATCACTCCAGCCTTCGTCTTGCATCGTACATCAGGATCCACTACCCCTAAACAGTTGTCAAAAGAGCCACTCGCCTTGCACTGAAGCAATAGTTCTGATTTTTGGGGTATCACTGTAGTGCGGAGTACCCGCACCTCGCCACCAGAACTGGTAAGTCTCAATGCCGTGATGGGAACCGACTTTCCTCAAACCTTCAGATTCATAGAGCAGAAGACCAGCTCACATCCCATGGACATGAGATAGTCCAGACTATGAAGGCAAGGATCCTCCACCTCAGCTACATACTGTAGACTGGAAGCATGGCCTCTTGCCCTGCCACTTCAATCCGGACATCCAAGGGTCCCCTCACTTCTGTGTGGTGCCCAGTTATGCTACACAATTGTTCTGATGACTCAGGCAGATACCAATGATGTAAAACATCAGGCCTCACACAAGTCTGCTCTGAAGCTGAATCAATCATCAGGGAACACTTCTTGCCGTCTATTCTTCTGTGTACTTGCACACTGTTGATTGCAGATCTCTTGCATTTTCTCAGTGGTGGGGCTACTTGAGAAAAGTTGGCTGGTGGTTGCCCCTTGACACCAGCCTCCACTAGTTTCTGCTTCTTTCTGGTGTTCCGCAGCCTTCTTCTTATCCTCCTTTTACTTCTTTGGACACTCAGAACTGAAGTGTCCCACCTCACTACATGTACAACACCCTTTTCTTACAACTGTGGATTTCCTTGCATTGCTCTGTTCTTGCTCCTTCTTCCATTTGTAACAATCCTCCTTCCTGTGTCCCGGCTTCCTGCAGAACCAACAACTTCCTCCAGTCTTCTCCTGTTCCCTCTTCCGCTTGTAGCAATCCTCTTTCCTATGCCCTGGCTTTCACAGTACCAGAAACTTCCTTCAAGTTTTTCCGCTTCACGTACCTACCCCTTTGTTTCCTAGAATCCTGCGGTACGACCTGCCTGAAAAGTGGACGTACTGGACCTGATGTTGGACTCAAATACTAGAGCCCTGGCTAGTGCTTCTTGCATGCTTCTGGGTTGTGCCTGCTTCACTTGCACTTTCAACTCCGCACTATCAAGAGCATCAATGAACTGGTCCCTCAGAAGAGTAGCCAACATGCTAGGTGCTGGTCCAGTGTACACCTTATATGCCAGTCTCTCCAGGTCATGAACAAGCTGCCGTAGGGATTCGCCTCGCGACCATACACGGGTCCGGAATTTTGATCTGTAAACCTCAGTCTGGTACATGGTCCCTTATCTGCGCTCCAGTACTTTTATTAAGGACCGATAATCGTTCCTCTCCTCTACTGACATCTGGCCCAGAAAATTCATTGCGGCATCCGTGAGGCTAGTAGCCAGCTCCACTGCCCTGTACCTATCATCCCAACCATTCTGATCAGCAAGTGGCTCAGACTGTACACGGTAAGCTTCCCAGGATATTGTACCATCAAATTCCTGATGTTTCTTTTTAAATGGACTACCATTACAGCCAGGTACTTCACTGGTTTGGGGGCTAATAAATGGGGCATCATAATTGCAACCAATGACACCTCGTCCTGCCTAGCCTGGTTTCTCGTCTGTACACCTTCCGCCTCCCTGTTGAAGGTTTGACTCACTGCAGCACTTTTCAAATGATCCACACTCCTGACATCACTTTTACATCCCTGTTCCACACTGCCATAGGCTTCAGCAGCAGTAGTTCATTATAGGAAGAACGTTGCCCAGTGAGCTGTTCTTCTTAGAGGCAGCCTTTCAGTGCACAAGAATACAGAGCAGTACAGGCGTTGAATGTAAACAAGCTTCTCACGTACGTTGTCTTTATTTACCAGGTGATTACACGGTATGCTTGCCAACTACACTTCACAGATATCACAAGTACCAGAACTACAAGAACTTAGCAAGGTCACAATTCAAACTAAGCTCAAGCTGCACTGAAGACCCTCTAGTCCCTTCCCCATCCTTAAATAAGCTTGCATTATACTCCAGTCTTCGAGTATACTCTTGCTACCACAGTTGTCAAATCAGAGACATCCAAAACACGCCAGGGTTTTCTTACATTACGTAGCACTTTAAATTCTTTAGCATTAAATTACATAATTTAACAAACAATCAAATAAGTAAGACGGTATAGAGGAAAAAGAACATAATATTCAATGCATAGCTTTACAAAATAACTCTGTTCACAAATAGCAGGCTAACTGGCAACTCTGACATGAAGCGGAAAAAGTCGAGAATCGTCGGTAATGCTTCAGCACTACCTAACAGGCAGATCCCGCTTCCCAGCAATATGATGCTAGTCACAAAAGAGTGTAATGAAAAGGATACTGAGCCTTATCACTGTCTGTTTTTGTCACTGAGTTACGTGAAATCAGCTGCAAAAGGACAGCAATCTAGGCCAAATTATAGTAAAAGCTGTATAGCGGCACAGTCCGGCCATGAGAACCTACCAGCGACTTCTGCACCACACTGCTCCTGCCCTCACACCGTACCAGCAAATACTGACACCTTGAATAGATCATGCATTAATTGCCTGTTATAATATACTGTCAGGCTATTCTGTTCACTCCAGGGCAGCCACACTTTGCCAACCGCATCAGTAAGGTATGGGCATCATTAGCCTCCCTTCGACAGGTCTCCCTCAGATGAGCAAAATTGATTAGAGAGCAAGAATGAAAATCTTGAGACATAGACGTGGTGTCTCTGGTCCCTATGACGCACTCTTAGTCGAATATATTCGTCTGGCTTTAGCTGCAATAAAATACTCTCATTGTCCCGACCAGGAAAATGTTTATGGTGATTGCTCTCTTTCCAGTAACTGTCAAGGGGATGTATCATCAGGTGTTGAGGAATTCATGTCCTTGCTCTCAGTCAGTGAGGGAATGATCTCTTTATTCTCAGATGATGATGAAGATGGCTTGATTTGTTCTGTTCTTTTAGGTAGTGCGAGAGTCAGGGAGGACTGAATGACTGAGTTTATTGTAAGTACAGGACGGGGACATTCCATACTGTATACTAGGAACCCAGGAATGTTTATACTACTACAGGCAGGTAATAATGCAAAGGAATGTTGTGCCATGGTGGGTAAGCCAATCAGGGCATCTGCTGGATATTTCAGTTCGTTAGTAACATGAAATTCTATTGGGAAAGGGAGCAAGACGTTGTCTAGTTGTACTTCTAAAGTGACTCTTCCCTTGACTTTAAACTCTGAGCCTTCTACACCGCATAGGCGAATGTCAGGCGGCTCAAGGAAACTGACTTGTTTGCGTTGGCGTTGAATGATGTCTAAAGAGATATCAGAAATCAAGTTTACTATAGATCCTGTGTCCATGAAGAACGATGTTGGTATGTCATTACTCCATCCTAGAATGACTAGGCCTGAGGAAGTTATGGGTCCAACATGGCGGATGGGGAGTTGGTGTTCTGTTGCTACGTCATATTGGTCCGATATGGGCGTGGCGCTTTCCCCGACTGGCGGCAGTTGAGGTAACGACATTCCTCCGTAGTGTGAGTCGTACTGTCTTATGATACTTGCATGTAGGATGACGCGGGCGGGAAGGCGTACGCTGTCTAGTTTGGGAGTGAGGCCGTCTGTGTTTACGGTCGCAACTGGTTTCTCGATGTCCGGGATTACCACAGTGCCAGCAAAGAACCAAGGATTGTCTGTTCCGTCGGACGCTAGATTGATCACGACCGGCGGTTGGAGAACGATGCGTGGCAGGTCTCCCTCGCGTGGTGAGACGGGAGCAGTATTGGTCTGGTGGAGTGAAGGTGTGAGAGACGTGGGAGACCAAGGGGCGGTTTGTGGCCTGACGTTCGAGCCTGTTCTTTCTTGGATGGTTTTAGTGATCTGAACAATCTTATCTCCTGGACTGAAACCTATCTCCAGGGCTATCTCTCTCTGTCTAGGATCAAGCCAATGGAGGAATCTCAGGTAACCAATTAACTCTGCAAAGTTGTTGAGTGAAAGCATAGGAGCTCCATCTAGTTCTTCTATCCATTTCGTGCCTATAAGAAATTGGCGCATCTCGCTACTAGTGGCTTTCATGGCAGCGGCTGCTTCGCATAGTTTGGCATGTTGTGTTGGGACTGTCAAATCCTCATTCATCTGAGTGAGGAGATTAGTGAATCCAATGAGAGATGCGGCATTGGAATGCTGGCAACAAAGTGTTATGAGTTCCTTAAGGAAATCATCAAAGGTTTTAATGCCATAGAAATATCCTGCACGGATCGCGGATCCGACGTCCGATTTGCCTTGGTGTAATCGACCCATGAGATAAGAGACTTTGAGGTTTTCATCTGTAATCCGCCGATTGTGGATGTCGGTTTCTACCTCTCTGAGGAAATCATAAATAGACCAAGCTGAGTCCTCGCCAATGAATTTGGGACGATTGGCATTGTCGAGGTAAATAGACTATGGAGTAGGGGTTGTTTGGGCCATGGATGGAAGTGTGGAAGTGATTGAAGTAGGGGTTTGAGAGAGAGAGGAGGTAGTGGTAGTTAAGGGTAAGTGAGACGGGAGATGAAGTGGGGCAGGAGAGTGAACGATAGTGGAAGGAGCAGGGATAGAAGAAAACTGCGTGGAGTCAGGGGTAGATTATGAGGTATCTGGATGGATAGTATCTGGACTGGAAGTATGTGGTTCGGTGGGAAATGCAGTTTGTGTGGCGGTGCTAGGTCGAGGGTAGGAGAATTGTACCCTGATGATGATGATGATGATTAGATTCGCCACACGGGTGTGGCACGGGCTCAGGGTGAAGAGCCCGTAAGAGTCAAATTCAAAAAGAAAACAAGGGTAGCTAAAAAGCTATGCTTAATAATATTGATGAGGATATGTGAAAAGATTACTGGCCTTTAGTTTAACAATAATATTCTGGGCGATGGCATGAGGATCAATGAGCGAGTCAAGGTCAAGGCTGGAGTCCTGAGAAGGCTGGAGGCTGGAAGTCCTGGTGAACGGGAGAGGAAGTGGAAGGAGGAGGAGGAGAGGGTGGGAGACAAGGAAAGTCAGTCTCCATCTCCTCGGCTTGAAGTAGTCTTGCTTTCTTCCCCTTCCTCTTCTTTTTCCTGGGTGCAGGAGGAGGCGACGGAGATGCAGGAGCCTCCACAGTGGCCTGGAGGTCTTCCGCAGGTGCACCGTCAGGAGTGGAAGTCTCGGCCCGAACGTCAGCAGCTGGTGGTGGTGAAGGAGGGGCGACGTCATCCTCGTCCCGAAGGATGGAAGGCTCGGGAGAGGCGGTCCTCCTTGAAGCTGCTGACGGCAGGCGTTGGTCAGTGGTGGGTGTGGCGTCCATTGGCGCGGTAGGCAATGGCGCGGCGTCAAGGGGCGGAGCAGAAGTAGTGGTGGTGGAGGTACTTGCTCTGTTCAGAGAAGCGTCGAGCTGCAGCCTTCTTCGCGGTGTTGTGCGAAGTTTAGAAGGCCGCAGCGTGGTGAAGGGACGCTCCTGACGAAGGGCAGGCCGCGCATCACGAGCGAAGCTCTGAGGGATAAGGCGCGGCAGCCCGTTCTTCTAAAAAATCTGGGGAAGAAGAACAAACAGCGCCTCCTTGACATCACCACAGAAAGCCTTCGCCGTCGCGATGCACATGGCGACAATCGTGTCCACTCCTCCATAACGTCGGAGATCCTTCGGCCGGCCACCACGAGCCGAGGGGTACCGCCGTGAAGGAGCAACGCCCTTCACAGCAGCACCTCCCGGCCCGGTGACGCCCCTAGCCTCGGGACCCTTCGGCGTCTGGACGACGTGGAACACGACCGTCTCGCCTTCGGCTAACGAGAGCAAGGGGCACTGTGGAGAGGGAGCAGCGATGCCAGAGCGATGTACGAATACATCAGCACCAGTGTCCTGGCGCCGAATGAACCCGTACGCCGCCCCTACGCTGAACCACTTCACAGTGCGGATGCAATTTTTGGGGGATCGCAATTTTTGGAGGATGCAATTTTTAGGTGGATGCAATTTTTGGGGGATGCAATTTTTGGGTGGATGCAATTTTTTCGGGGGATGGGCTCTGCCCCCCCCACGCCAGCGTCCTCTGTCGCCATGCAGAGGACGCCCCCTTGTTTACTTAATGCCACCCTCTGACGGGCTCTCCACCCCGAGCCCGTGCCACACCAGTGTGGCGAATCTATAAAAAAAAAAAATAAAATAAAAAAATAATAATAATAATAATTCACAGTGCCTTGGATTAACTCTCCTCCAGCAGGCCCAGTACTGCTGTGGTTTGCCCCCCTCAACGGGTCGTAGGCAGAAGCAGATGAGGCCATGGTGAGAGAGGAGAGGAGATGTTGCCGCCACCGCTGCTGGACGAAGTCTCAATTGTACCCCATCTGCCCCCCATGTATATACGCCCCCCCTCCCCCACTGCATATGTGCCCCCACTAAAAGCGCTGACTAAACACGTGCTCCCACGGCTCGAGCAAGCAGATGTAACTCAGTAAGGGTCTGGCATTCGTAAGGGGAACACCCTGTTATTTTCTCCAACATTAAAGCCCTTAAATAGCTCCTCCAGGACTTTCATTAAATCATCAAGGGACTGTGGATAACATAACTCCCACAACTTAATCTGCCCTGTCCTGTATATATCAACACCTTTTGTTTTATACTTGCACTTACCAGACGAGTTTGTTTGGTTTTGAAGATCCCCTTGCACAGAAGAAGTAAATGAAAATTAATATCTATTCTAATTTGACCAAAACCTCTGTAAACAGTAAGGGTAAAATCAAAAGGGTTTTATAATGGCTCCAGTTTTCTCCTTTAGTTCCAAAAGTCTCTTCCAAGATGAATGAAACCGACTGGAGGCAGCAGAATTAAAATATAATAAGCACGTCATCAAAGTGAAGTTGTGGGAAGTAGTGAGCCATGGTGTATGTGAATGATGCGTTTTTTTTTTTTTTACAAGAAGACACTGAATTAAACCTTCGCCAAGCCCGCATTGTGCAACGTAAAAGGCCTGTTTTTCACATGGTATGCTGTTACTACTTCCGCCTTGTTGCACTGTCCATCCCAGGATCTTACCCTCCTTTCTTCTCCTCCCATCCCACCTGTTTACAGTCCCCCTACTGAGTTTTCTGGGAGATACCTGTAACACCAACACCACCAAAATACATGGGCCGACAGTGCTTATCTTTAAGGGACATTCTACATTTCTTTGCCTGAACCCATTCAGTTTGGGTCGTCTTTTCTTTTTTGTTATAATAGCTGCCATAAGAATTCATTTAGGTTAAGAGAGCCCCTCTAGTTGTGAAGGGTTTAACGAGGGCGATATGTAACCCCTCCAGTTGAAAGGTGTCTTCTATACAAATACAAACCTTTGGTAGCCTCTTGGATAAGCTATAAAAGATGACAGGGAGCTAAATATTTAAGGAGTCCGAGAAGGAAACTTTCACTTACACCTTGTCAGTCAGTTCACCGTACCCTTATTTAAAGGGTATTTTGACATTTGTTCTTCTTCACTGCCTGCCTCGTCTCTTTCCATACTTTATTTACTTCCTTCCAGAAGTTAATTTCCTTACCTAATATCGTTTTAAACTGTACATTACTCTTATCATTTGTTTTCTATACAAATCCAGCAAAAAAAAAATCAAGAGCTACAACAGAGAGAGAGAGAGAGAGAGAGAGAGAGAGAGAGAGAGCTGGAGTTCGCACTCACCCACCCGTATCCAAGGAGACACTGTGTTTAGGGAAGTGAGTTGGACTGGGGGAGGAAGAGAGACGGAACTAG